>CAUYPK010034099.1:0-10761 GCA_963574355.1 Loris lydekkerianus
AAAAAGCCTATCTCTGTGAGTAACCCAGGGGGGTCCAGACTTCCTAAGCCTCTGGAAGAAAGACAAGTCACTTTAAACTCACACTGAATTCACTTTGTGTGCTTGATGTAGGATATGTTTAATTTTAAATATTATCCTACAGGGTTTTCCATAACCACAGAGCCGCTGACTCTTATATTGAGTATCCAACCATTTCCAAAGCCCAGGAGACTTACCAAATCCCTAGTGAGGGCACTGAGATGAAGTCCTGGCAGCTGTACAGCAGAGGAGGGCGTAGTCATAAGACAGGGGCAGAAAAGTGAGCTCCGTATATGCAGGCAGAGACGTGACTCCTCTCAATAGACACAGAAAAGTGAAGTCCCCATGTAACTCAGTTTGTCTTCCCTACATGGGCCACCAAAAGTTAGGGTGGAAATTTACTAGGTGCTCAGGGCAGTTGGAGAAAGAATTCTCAGACAAAATTTAGGATAGAAAGAAGTACTAAGTTTATTTATTTTTGAAAGAGAGAGAAGAGAGAGATATGCCCTGGCAAGAAGAAAGTGCTTGACAGTTGTTGAGGAAAAGTGAAAGTGGCTGGTGTTTTTTTTGTTTGTTTGTTTGTTTGTTTTCTTGAAACAGAGTCTCAGTCTGTTTGGGCTGGAGTACCATGGCTTCAGCCTAGCTCACAATAACCTCAAACTCCTGAGCTCAAGCACTCTTCCTGCCTTAGCCTCCCAAATAGCTAGAACTACAGGTGCCCATCGCCACGCAGGCTAATTTTTCTATTTTTAGTAGAAAAATTGTTGTTCAGGGTGGTCTCAAATTCCTGACCTCAAGCTATCCTCCTGCCTTAGCCCCCCAGAATGCTAGCATTACAAGTGTGAGCCATTGTGTCTGGAGGCAATTGGTGTTTTAAGGGGTAAAACCAGCTTTTTCCTCTCTGCTTCAGCAGACAGATAACATTTTCTGCTTATCTGAGTCCTTTGGATATGGTGCTGGAGAGAATTTAGGCAGAGAGTTGGAGCAGGGAACTCATGCACCCCTACTGTCCATTCAGGAGTCTTCAAGGCTAAGAAAAGGGAGTTTTAGAGATAACAAGTTAGGCCACAGGATTTTTTTTTTTTTTTAGATACAGAGTCTCACTTTATCACCTTCAGTAGAGTGCTGTGACCTCACAGCTCACAGCAACCTCCAACTCCTGGGCTTAGGTGATTCTCTTGCCTCAGCCTCCCAAGTAGCTGGGACTACAGGCATCCACCACAATGTCTGGCTATTTTTATTTTTATTTGTAGAGGCAGAGTCTCACTTTATTGCCCTTGGTAGAGTGCCATAGCATCTCAGCTCACAGCAACCTCCAACTCCTGGGCTTAGGCGATTCCCTTGCCTCAGCCTCCCAAGTAGCTGGGACTACAGGCACCTGCCACAATGCATGGCTGTTTTTTATATTTTTATTATTATTATTAGCGGTTTGGCCCGGGCTGGGTTTGAACCTGCCACCCTCGGTATATGGGGCCGGCGCCTTACTCACTGAGCCACAGGCGCCGCCCATATATTGGGTCATCTCTTCTAGGATGTTTATTTTGGACATTAACATTTGAATTTCATATAATTTTCACATGTCACTAAAACATTTTTAAAAAATTTTTTTCCAACCATTTTCAAATGGAAAAACCATTGTTGGCTCACATGTACAAATACAGTAGATGAGTCCACCACGATATTGTAGAAAATTAGAAAATATAGAAGAGTAAATAATATTCCATTCCCTAATTTTCCCCCGAAGGGTGTAAAAGCATGTTGGCACATCAAATGCTTTTTTATATTTCACTTTTAAACATTTATTGTATCTGTGAACAAGTCTTCAAATTACATCCAATATTTTCTGGCTCATAATGGTCCATATTTTTCGCGATTTAAATTAATACCTATATATCTCACAATGATTTTCTCTGGGTGGCTTTCCGTAGCTAGAATTGCGAGGTTTTCATATTTTTCTCCCAATTTTTCCGGGAAACAACGATGTTATCTTTGGAGCAGCCGTCGATGCCCCAAGGAGTTCTGGGAAACGTAGTCCCAGTTTGCGGAGAGCCACCTTGGCACTGTGCCGTGTGACATTCCCGGCGGAAGTTGCCGGCCCGTGGGAAAGCTGAGAGGCCTTTTTCCGTATACGACGCTCAATGATACACGCGGTGGCGCTTGACTACAAGTACCCACGCTATTGGCCAATAGCTTTTTGGGCACGCGCATAGGCGCTTCCTGGTCTTTTTTTTTTTTGCTCGCATGGCTTTCTGGGAGTTGTAGTTTCATTTCCTACGGGAGCGCTGCGGTCGAGAGGCGGCTCAGAGGACTCAGCCAGTCCGTCGCCTTTGGCGCTCCGCTCGGAGGATGGATCCCGGGCCGGGCACCGACGCGGCACCGCTGGCGGGCCTCGTCTGGTCGTCAGCCTCGGCGCCTCCGCCGCGGGGATTCAGCGCGGTGAGCGGCGTCGGGGGCGGGGGTTCAATGGGGTAGACGCTGCCGCGGCTGAGTAAGAGCCTGGCGGTGACCCGCGTCCTCCCGATAGATCTCTTGCACCGTCGAGGGGGCTCCCGCCAGCTTCGGCAAGAGCTTCGCGCAGAAATCTAGCTACTTCCTGTGCCTTTGTCCTCTGGGCAGCCTGGAGGTAAGGGGCGCTCACCTTTGGGACCACCAAGGTTCGCCAGTGCTCGTGAACATTCTCATAGACCTGTGCCAGGAGCGCCGTCCCTGCTGCTGGGTGACCTTCACTGTGTCCCCCTTTCTCCAGAATCCTCAGGAGAACGTAGTGGCCGATATCCAGATTGTGGTGGACAAGAGCCCCCTCCCGCCGGGCTTCTCCCGGGTCTGCGACCCCCAGGACTCCAGTAAGGCCAGCGTCAAGGACGGGAACTGTCCAGGGCCTTGCAGGGTGGAGAGGGGAGGACAGACGACAGGCGCCGAGTTATCTGAGCTTCGGCTGTCCCCTAGCACATGGGGTGATGACAGAGTTGGCTGAGGAAGATTATATAAGAGAGCGGGGCAACGTCCCCTGTCCTGAATTAAAATGTGTGATTGGCGGGGCGGTGTCAAAGGGGTAAGACGCTGGCCCCATATGCCGAAGGTGGCGGGATCAATCCAATCCAGCCCCGGCCAAAAACAAAAAAAGTGTGATTGGCACAGTCTCTGGCATCCATAGTTCAGTTGATGTGGCCTGTTTTATTACTGTTACTGCCTCCTTACATCGTGGCCAAGCAAAACCATGCTGTTCTGTTTCTCATATCCAGGCCTTTCTTTGCACACACCATTTCCTCTCCCTGGAATACTCTTTCCTTCCGCTTTGCATAGCTAATTATCCTAATTCAGGTCTCAGCCTTGCTCCTTCCTCACCACTCCTCTCCTGGATCACCCAGCCCTGGTACAATCCTCCCAGCCATGAATATAATGTCCCACCCCTTTTTTGGCAGTTTTATTTGATGCTGTTATACTCATTGATACTAGAATTGACAAACTTTTATGTAAAGGGCCAGATAGTAAATATTTTAGGGTTTGCAGACCAGATGGTGTCTGTTATATATTCTCTCTCTCTTTTTTTTGTTTTTTTGTTTTTTGCAGTTTTTTTGGCCAGGGCTGGGTTTGAACCCACCATCTCGGGTATACGGGGCCAGCGCCCTTCTCCTTTGAGCCACAGGCACTGCCCATATTCTCTTTTTTTTAAAGATGTAAAAACCATTCTTAGCTCATGAGCTGTACCAAAACATACCTTGTGCCGATTTGCCAACTCCTGGATTAGAGGACTGAAGGAAAGGGAAGTTTGAGGCCATGGTGGGCACCCAGGTCTATCTCACAGCCAGCTATTCTGTGAGTGTTCCTTCATGTCAACAAAATTAGTATCCTCCAGTGTTTTCTAAAAACTGCCTGGAATCCCCTCCTGTCTCTATACCATTTATGATTTAACCATCCCCCTAACACTATCCACGTGGGTCTTAAACTGCCCTGGCAGGCATCATCCTAGAGCCATCTTTTGGCACTCTCACAACTGTCCGACTTCCCTGTTTTACTCCCCTGCCCCCCACTTCCAGAGGCCTCTGTGTCTAAGAAGAAATGTATGTGTGTGAAGCTGGTACCCCTGGGGGCTGCAGACACAGCTGTGTTTGACATCCGGCTGAGTGGGAAGACCAAGACAGTGCCTGGATACTTACGAGTGGGGTAGGGACATTCCCAGCCTCTGATTTCCTTCTCTGCCTTCCCAACTCCCAGTCTTACTCTTCTGTCCCTCAGGAATTCACCTGAGCCCTCTGATTCCTTCTGTCACCTGTCTGTGCCTCAGATCCTGCATGTAACAGGGATGGGGGTACCATCTTGTAGGGTTGTCATGAGGAGTCAGTGAGTTGTTGTTTAAAGTATCTAGAGCAGTGATTAGCACCCAGCAATATTGGTTAGTATGCTGCTTAGAGTGGGGGTTGAGATGCTGAAAGAAAAATCCCTCAAAAGACAAGAGGTTGCTCAGAGGCCTGGGTCCCATACCTTCCCCAGCTGCATATTGGGCCGGGATCCTTCTTATCTTCCGTCCTGTTCCAGGGATATGGGCGGCTTTGCCATCTGGTACAAGAAGGCCAAGGCCCCGAAGCCAGTGCCCAAGCCCCGAGGTCTTAGTCGGGACATGCGGGGGCTTTCCCTGGACCCACCAAGCCAGCCAAGGTGAGCCCTCAGGCACTGGGGTGAGAGTGACCATGGTGGGAGGATAAGGCCTGACTTGGATTGTTCCACCTCCACCAGCAAAGGTGCTTTCCCAGAGCGGATGCTGTCAAGGCTGGGCTCTCGGGCGTCTACCCTGAGAAGGAATGACTCCATCTACGAGGCGTCCAGCCTTTATGGCATCTCAGGTGAGCACAGAATGAAGAAACTGACACATAGAGGTGAGGGGCGTGACTGGCTTAAGAATGCACAGCCAGGAAGATGTCCCCTCTCCCCACCCCACCCCCACCTCTGGGTTCTGTGAAGCCTGAGAAGAGCCAGGGTGAGCTTCTCTAGGTGGATGGGCAAAGCCTCAAGCCCTCTATGCCTCACCTCCTTCCCTGGCATGTTTTTTCCAGCCATGGATGGGGTTCCCTTCACCCTGCACCCCCGATTCGAGGGCAAGAGCTGCAGCCCCTTGGTGAGTCAGGGCCCCCAGAGAGCCTGGGTTTGCCTCTACCGTTGTCATTCTAGGTGCCAGGACATTGCTGCATCCAGTGCCATGGCACAGAGGGCCACATGCTGGGTTGGGGATGAGGGGAGGGTGAGACCTCTAGGTGGCAGCTGAAAGTTTTTCAGTCTCAGAATGTGAGGACCAGGAGGGGCAGCCAGATGCTAGTAGGCTTTGACAAGAAGTAAGAGGCAAGTATTCCAGGGTGAAGAGGCTTCTTACAGGCAAAGTAGTAGTGGGTGTTCCCAAGATGCTGGGATCTGGGCCCAGAACTGACTAACTTCTACCCACCAGACCTTCTCTGCTTTTGGAGACCTGACCATCAAGTCTCTGGCAGACATTGAGGAGGAGGTGGGTGCAGGGCTGGGGGGTGGGTGCATGAGGGTGCTGGGACACTCCCCCACTAGGTTGTGCCAGTCTCTCCCTGGTCCCCTTTTTCCTTCAGACACACCTCTTGCCTCCCCAAAGCTGGAGACCTGCTCTGTCCCTAAGTACACACCCACTGTTCCTTGTCCACCCTGCCCACAGCCCTCCTGTCACCCCAGATCCTCCCTCATTCTCACTCTTCCCTTCCCCCCAGTACAACTACGGCTTTGTGGTAGAGAAGACTGCTGCTGCTCGTCTGCCCCCCAGTGTCTCCTAGCCCTCTACCATATACCCTGCAGCCTGGTGGTCATCACACTGCACGCCTACCCATGAACCTCCATATCACAGGACATTTTGGACCTTCAGCCACCACTGCAGCTCTGGAGGTGGGGGTGGGCTGGGGTCTTGGGGTCTGTGCCCTTGGGCCCTGCAGGGCATGGGTTGAGGCTGAATGGAAATCAGTGCCTTCAAGTCATTTGTGTCAAAACTCTCTGGTGCCTGGAGATGATACAGGCATCCTCCTCGTAATAAACACTACCCTGTTTGAGTCTGGAGTTATGATCCTGTACGTCCTCATCTAGCACATGGAGTTTGAGCTGTGGCAGCTCTTGTACTGAGTGAGTAGGTGAAATCACAGAGAGAGGCAGCACTGCTGGGACTCCCATTCTACAGTGTGAGAAACTGAGGCTCAGGAAGTGACTGAGCCAGGATTCTAGATCACAGAGAAGACCCAGTCCCACTTTCCGTTGGGTCTAATGACGGTAATTAATAGAAACTTTTGAAGTGCTGTTTTATACTGTGGTGACCACATCCCTAGCATCCAATGCACTGTTACCTCATTTAGTTTTCTTATAATCCAGTAGAAAGCCTAGCTTCTGTTGCCATGTCACAGATAGGAAAACAGAGGCAGGGGATGCTAAAGTGACAGGTGACAGCTGAGACTTGAACCCAGAACCTGCTGTCTCAGTGATACGACTGTTCTGCACATCCCTGTTTCTCTGTACATGTGTATAGGGAGGGTACTCGATATATTTAGGTATTTTTTTTTTTTTTTTTTTTTTTTTTTTGAGACAGTCTCACTCTGTTACCTGGGTGGGGCTAAAATTCAGTGGCATCATCATAGCTCACTACAACCTCCAACTCCTAGGCTAAAACAGTCCTCCTGCCTCAGCTTACCAAGTAGCAGGACTGCAGGCATGCACCACCATGCCCAGCTAATTTTTCTTCTGTATTTTGTACAGACAGGGTCCCATTCTTGCTTAGCCTGGCTTTTTTTTTTTGTTTGTTTGCTTTTTGCTTTTGGCTGGGGCTGGGTTTGAACCCGCCACCTCGGGCATTTGGGGCCGGTGCCCTACTCTGTTGAGCCACAGGCGCCACCCTTTTTTTTTTTTTTTGAGACAGAGTCTCACTTTCTTGCCTTCGGTAGAATGCGGTGGTGTCAAGAGTAATAGGATTATAGGCACGAGTCATCGCATCTGGCCAATTTTACTTTTTCAGAGAGAGAAAGGGAGAAAAGAGAAATGGCACAACACTGAAACAAAGTAGAGGGAAAGTGCTGAATTGAGGGAAAGGGGTTTGGAGTTTTTATGGAGACAAAGGGAAAGAAAAAAATGTTTTCTGCCAGCTGAGAGCAAGGGGCAGCTGTGAAGTGGCTGTGTCTTTCCTTTTTTTCTCTCTTCTCTGTAAGTCTGGCTTTATGTTTATCAGGATCCTTAGAATATAGTCTTCAATTATTTTCTTTTTTTTTCTTTAAGAGACAGAGTCTAACTTTGTTGCCCCTGGTAGAGTGCTATGGCATCACAGCTCACAGCAACCTCCAATTCCTGGGCTTAAGCAATTCTCTTGCCTCAGCCTCCTGAGTAGCTGGGACTACAGGTGCCCACCACAACACCGGGCTATTTTATGTTGCAGTTTGGCCGGGGCCAGGTTTGAACCTGCCACTGGTGGTATATGGGGCCAGCGCCCTACCCAGTGAGCCACAGGCACCACCTCTTTTCAGTTCTTTTGAAGTGCTATGAAAACAAATTCTTTTTTTTGGGGGGGGGGACAGAGTCTCATTATGTCGCCCTCGGTAGAGTGCTATGGCGTCACAACTCACAGCAACCTCAAACTCTTGGACTTAAATGATTCTCTAGCTTCAGCCTCTCAAGTAGCTGGAACTACAGGTGCCTGCCACAATGCCTGGCTATTTTTTGGTTCTAGTTATTGTTTGGCAGGCCTGGGTTATATTTGAACCCACCAGCTCTCGTGCATGTGGCTGGTGCCCTACCCGCTGAGCCAAAAAGTTTTTTTTGTTGTTCTTGCAGACGTCATCGTTTTAGCTGGCCAGGGCTGGGTTTGAGCCAGTATATGTGGTTGGTGCTGTAACCATTGTGTACAGGCACTGAAAACAAATTCTTAAAGCCATAGGTGGTTATTTAAAGGGGTAGTTATGTGCTATGACTTTTCTCTTTTTTCTGTTGGTTTATTTTTCTGTTAGATAATTTATTAGCAATGTTGTCATTTCATCAATTAAAGAAAAAAAACAAATTAAATCAATCATCAATTAAAGAAGAAAGCTTTTAGAGAATCAAGGTTAATTTTACTCAGAATCTTAGTGAGGATTGCAGCCCTAGAGGAATTTTCCAGAGAGTTTCTGTTAGTCTGTTCCAAAGCCATGTTTCAGCCTACAGCTTATATACAGGTGCTGGAGGTCCTCTATGTGCTCAGAAAGTCCATTTAAGCAAAATCTTATCGATGTTTGGGTGCAAGAGTACATCTTGTGGATTATGGAGGGATTATCATGAAACCTATCAGACATTGTGTGGGAGAAGGTGAGGGGGTTTATCTTTTGTAAAATGCAGTGATTCAGGCAAGAGACGGAACCTGTGCTGTATTCTGCTTGTTGTCTTCAAGGCATTCTTTTGGGGGCCTGTGTTCGTGGTTTGTGAAGTTAAGCTACCAAGCAGAATGAGGAAGCATGGCATTTTCTTCTTCTTTTTTTTTTTTTGCAGTTTCTGGCTGGGGCTGGGCTTGAACCCACCACCTCTGGCATATGGGGCCTGCACCCTACTCCTTTGAGCCACAGGTGCCGTCCGAAGCATGGCATTTTCATGGCAAGGAACCACTGTGTGGCTGGCCAGCAGCAGATTTTTGCTACTTTGTGTGACAAAGGGGAAGGACTCAGCAGGGTCTCACACTGCCCCTGAAATACCCTGGCCCAAAAATGCCTTATGAAAGTTATGCTCAGCGCACAATGGCCAGAACAGGTCACACGGGGCCCTGAGGGGAGGTACCACCCACCCAGGAACCTGTATCCAACATCACCTCACTGGGGGTGGGACTATTCTGAGGGAGGGGATCATGGTCCTGCCCAGGGCATCAAGAGTGGGGACACGGCCCTGTCCTCTGGGTCTGAGGGATGTTAAAAGAAAAATACTGTTCTTCCAATTGTTAAAATGGTAAACAAGACATATAAAAACTAACTGTAATGGGAGTGAAACTGACTCAACTCTGAGTACAGCAAGAAGGGGGAATTTATTTTATTTATTTATTTTTTATTGGGGATTCATTGAGGGTACAAGAAACCAGGTTACACTGATTGCATTTGTTAGGTAAAGTCGCTTACAATCGTGTCTTGCCCTGAAAAGGTGTGGCACACACCAAGTTCCCACCCACCCCCCTCCTTCCCTCTCTCTGCTCTTCCTTTCCCCACCCCTCCTTTCTGTCTCTGCTCTCCCCTTCCTCCACCCCCACTGTGTCCTTAATTGTCCTCATACCAAAATTGTGTACATAGGATTCATGCTTCTCCATTCTTGTGATGCTTTACTAAGAATAATGTTGTCCACTTCCATCCAGGTTAATACAAAGGATGTAAAGTCTCCACTTTTAAAAAATGGCTGAATAGTATTACATGGTGTACATATACCACAGCTTGTTAATCCATTCCTAGGTTGGGGGGCATTTAGCCTGTTTCCACATTTTGGCAATTGTAAATTGAGCTGCAATAAACAGTCTAGTACAAGTGTTCTTATGAGAAAAGGATTTTTTTCCTTCTGGGTAGATGCCCAGTAATGGGATTGCAGTATCAAATGGGAGGTCTAACTTGAGTTCTTTGAGGGTTCTCCATACTTCCTTCCAAAAAGGTTGATTTAGTTTGCAGTCCCACCAGCAGTGTAAAAGTGTTCCCTTCTCTCCACATCCATGCCAGCATCTACAGTTTTGAGATTTTTGTGATGTGGGCCATTTTTGCTGGGGTTAGATGGTATCTCAGGGTGGTTTTGATTTGCATTTCTCTAATAAATAGGGATGATTTGCATTTTTTCATGTTTGTTAGCCATTCGTCTGTCTTCTTTAGAGAAGGTTCTATTCATGTCTCTTGCCCAGTGATATATGGGATTGTTGGCTTTTTTCATGTAGATTAATTTGAGTTCTCTATAGATCCTACTTATCAAGCTTTTGTCTGATTCAAAATAAATATTCTTTCCCATTGTGTAGGTTGTCTATTTGCTTTGGTTGTTGTCTCCTTAGCTGTATAGAAGCTTTTCAGTTTAATTAAGTCCCATTTGTTTATTTTTGTTGTTGCAATTGCCGCAGCAGTCTTCTTCATGAAGTCTTTCCCCAGGCCAAAATCTTCCAGTGATTTTCCTATGCTTTCTTTGAGGATTTTTATTGTTTCATGCCTTAAATTTAAGTCCTTTATCCATCTTGAATCAATTTTTGTGAGTGGAGAAAGGTGTGGATCCAGTTTCAGTCTTTTACATGGGGATATCCAGTTCTCCCAGCACCATGTACTGAATAGGGAGTCTTTCCCCCAAGGTATGATCTTGTTTGGTTTATCAAAGATTAGGTGGTTGTAAGATGTTAATTTCATTTCCTGGTTTTCCATTTGATTCCAAATGTCTATGTCTCTATTTTTGTGCCAGTACCATGCTGTCTTGACCACTATGGCTTTGTAGTACAGCCTAAAATCTGGTATGGTGATGCCCCCAGCTTTATTTTTATTACCAAGAACTGCCTTAGCTATACGGGGTTTTTTCTGGTTTCACACAAAATGCAGAATAATTTTTTCCAAAGTACGATGAAAGTACGATGTTGGTATTTTAATAGGTATAGCATTGAATAGGTAGATTGCTTTGGGAAGTATAGACATTTTAACAATGTTGATTCTTCCCAGCCATGAGCATGGTATGTTCTTCCATTTGTTAATATCCTCTGCTATTTCCTTTCTTAGGATTTCATAATTTTCTTTATAG
>CAUYPK010034100.1:0-15676 GCA_963574355.1 Loris lydekkerianus
TCCTCTGGGGCTGCTCTAGCTAGGGAGTTCTGGTTGTGGAAGCAGCTCTGGTGTGTGACACACCTGGATCCAGCAACAAGGGGTGGTGCGCACGGTTCTGGGAGTGCCTGGCGCCCAATGACTTTGGCACAGAGAGTCCAAGGCTCCAGCTGTCTCTGGCCAGGAAAAGGGCTCTGTGCAGAGGCAGGAAGGGCTCCAACGGGCACACAGCTACCAGAGTCCCTGGCCAGATGAATGGGCTAGTGTGGAGGCTGGGAGGACAAAGGAGGGAGGATGCAGGGTTGCGTGGCTCCCGCAATTCCTAGTCAGAGAATGTGCAGGCCCAGTGGGTGCGTGTCATCGGTTGGGATTGCTGCACAGCTCTTATGGAGGTCTGGGCGGTGCCAAGCCCAGGAGCACTCTACCCAGGGTAACAGCCCAAGGCTCCAGTGTGCCAAAACCATCTCACTCTGCCCCTAAGGATTAAGGCTGTAAGGCAGTTCAGTCCCCGCCTTTAGGCTGCTCAGTCACTAGGTTACTTTGTCCTGCCCCATCCTTGCTGTGGGACCCTGAGCGTGGAGCTTGCCGGAGCAGTTCTTTCACAATGGCTTCCTGTGCCCAGCTCAGTGGCTCAGTCTGGGGCCTCAGACAATGCCCAAAGTTCTCCACACTCCTGCTCAAGCTCTCCCAAAGGCAGCTCAACTGAGCGCCAAGTCCAAGAACATCAAAACAGTTCACAGGTAAGGCCTTTCCGGTTTGCAGTCTTACTGCTGCTTGTACTTATGGTTGACGGCATGATTAGATTGATTGAACACATGCAGGCACTTTCCAGTTTTGCACTGCTTTTGTCCTCCTCCTGGGTTCCAGAAGTCCCTTGCTGGCTCCCTGTATCCTCAAAGGGATGGTTATAGGCAGATCCCACTGGCCAGTGATGCCTGGAGTCTTGTCTTCCCAGACTCGCTGTGGCCAGTTGCAGGGACGCTGTTACTTGGCCGCCATCTTTAATCTAGACCTCAAAATTGGAATTTCTATGTATACATATACATACACACACACACACACACACACACACCACAAACATATATGTGTCTTAGCTTTCATCCAGCTAACTCATGTTGAAAGGACACTTCTTAGTTTCACTTCTGCTTTTCTTGACCATCCAAATTACTTATAAATAGTTCTGGTTTACTCTGTGTGTATATGTGTGTGTGTCTTTGATGGTGATGTTTGAGGCATTTTTATCTGCTTAAAAAATTGGAAAACCATTATATGATAATCTGTTTCATTATTATTATCAGAGACGGGCTGCAGTTCCTATTTCTATTGTCCCAAAGCAGTGATATATAGACTACAGGGACTTAGGGAAGCACATGGCTGAGTTCAGATGAAAAGAAGGTCAATCAGAGGAAGAGAAAGGGTAGCAGCTGAAAGCATAGCAAATTAGTTTGTTTTCATTACCCAGACTGACATGATCCTGATATTACTTTTTTTATTTTTTGAAGGAACAGACTTCACTTGTTTTTGTAGGAAACATTCCCCCAAGGTCTCATAATTCTGAATTGTGTGCTCAGGATTCAATTAACCATTCTTTCTCCAACCTTGTCCTAGTGATTGTTTCTTGCAATTCTGTCACTTCACAAGCTTTTATTTCTTTCAGATATGAGTCTCGAAATTGAAACCAAAGCTCATCTGAAGGGATGTCAGTGGGAATAAGGAGACCCAGTTGGAATTCTGGAAGGGGAAAGGTCTTTATAGATTATTGGTCATTTTAGGTCAGATGAGACAGCCATTCATGTGCACAGCTCATATCTCTCTCTATGACAGAACCTGCCTCAAAGAGTTAAATGATTTGAGAGCCTCCAGTGTCAGGTACCTTCACATCTACCTCAACTTTCAAGTGGAATGTGTGCGCTTTCTGGGTGGTTGCTAGCCAGAGACTGGGTAAAATGAGGATGCAATGGCTTGCCATTTGGGGAAAGCATAGAGCTCCTCTATATACCTTCTTTTCAGCAGAGCTCCCAGTTGTGGTGGCCAGGACTTTCTTGGGGCTACACCATAGATGAAGCTCTTCTTATCAAACTCCTTCACTGGCATTAGACCTGGACTGTGATCTGAAGCTCTCCCTGCCTACTTATATCCTTTCCCTTTTTATCTTTCATAGATATTACTCCCAATAAAGATCTTATACTTCTAATTATGTCTTAGAATCTGCTTCCAAAAGATCCACCCAACATATCAACAAACCTCTGTTCCTACTTGATTGTCACAATGAATAAACAGGTTCACAGAAGTAAAGTGATTTACCAAAGATCCCATAGTTTGCTAGTAGTAATGTCAGTATGGCAACTTCAACTTTCTGAACCCTAGTTTAATTTCCTTTCCTAAATTTCAGTTATCCATATATAATCACAACTACATATGCAAAAGAAAACTAGATTTTGCTAGTTTATCCCCATGCTCTTGTTTACCTGAATATTTAAAAACTGTTTTACTTTGTTAAATCACTACTTTAGCTGTTTGAACTTGTAATATTTGTAAAATTTTGATTTTGATGTGCTACTTTTATATTTTTCTAACACATATTAAGAAAATATATCACCATTAATATAAAAAAGTTTGTCTACTACCTAAAATAACCTCATATACTATTAGTAATTGGGGGAACCCTGCAATTTAAATACTATGCTATATACCTTGCTGCTTTCTAGGACGTATAAGGCATATAAGAAGAGAAGGAATAAGTGGAGTGGTAGGAAAGAAGGAAGGAAGGACAACAAAATATGAAGAAGTAATTGTAAAAAGTCATCCATAATGTCCGTATTTCCTGCCAAGCTTTAGTCTAACCTCCATTAAGTGAAAACACAACCTTACTTATTGGTTTCCTAAAAGCTGAAATTGAGAATATATAGATGTAAATTTTTCCTTCTAAAAGTATCAATTCATTTATCTCCAAAATGGACTGAAGTGCTCCACTTTAAGCAAATTATTGGAAAAGATTCACACTATATTTGAAACTAGTAGCTCTATAACCTTCATCTTATAAAGTGTTTGAATGCATATACTTCCTAATAAAGAGGTTTAAGTAACATTTCCCCTCTCATTAAAAAATTCATTATTAAGACAAAATAAGATATTTTCTTTGATTTAAGAAATCTAAGAATGTAATTACAAGAATCTTTCACCTTCATTGCTGTTCTTTTGGTTTAAGAGCTTTATAATGATCACAATTCTGTTGTGCTAATGAAACAAAATTAAGGTTAGAACTCATGTTATGTAATAATTTAATATATTCTTAGTATTATAGTAATAATTTCACATCTCTCTTTCATTCTGTGGAAAAGATATTATTCAGAACCTCTGACAAACAGATATTACTAATGTAGAAGCCATTTTGTTAATTCCCAAATAAATCGTCATTTCAAAGAAAGAAAAAATATTAAAAACTTTAATGAAATGCTAGCTTCTAGAATGTCACAAATTTTAAAGTGATGGGAAGTTTGAAGGTAAAGATTCAAAATGTGTTTTATGTAAGTGGAAAGGTGACTATGCACTTTGACAGAGTCACTTAATGTACAATGTTGAAACCTCTTCTGGCACTTGAAAAGATTTGGTTGTGGTCTGCTTCTGAATGGGCAAGTCCAATACTGAAGTGTATATACACTTAGATCAATTAGGAATGACTCAGTTTCCTGTGTCATTGGCTTACATTCCCAAACTGACTAAAATAGTTAACATTTCAAATCCAAATTGAACCTTAAAATAGTAAGTGAAGAATTATATCAAATTTTTTTTAGTTTGGGAGGCTTAAGCAGTAGAAATTTATTTTATTTTTAAATTAAAAATATTGTCTTTTATTATTATTTTTATTTCAGATCAATATGAGGGTACAAATGATTAGGTTGTGTTGTTTGTGTTTGTTTGGTAAAGTCCAAGTTGTAGTTGAGCCCTTCAGGGGAGGAAGGAGGAGGGAGGCAGATTGGTGAGCACTCACCTAATGGGCACAATGTAAGGGTATATAGCACACCCCCTGGGTGAAGGCATCAAATTATTTTTTCAGTGTGGAAAGAATATAGCTTCACAACTAAAACAAAGACAGTATAATTGAAAACAAGGCTATAGCATTTAGGTTTTGGTATGTAATAAAGTCATTTCTCCAAGCTTCTGGAGAACACCTTAGGTACTTCATGTATTTCTTTTTTGGATGATTACAGCCAACACAAACTAAATAGAATATATTGCCCAAGGACACTTAAATTTTGCTTGTTCTTACCAGGTTAGCAAGCATGTAGTGATAACCTCTTGAATGTTTTCCCAGGATCACAACCTGCAGAAAGAAATAAGAAGTATTGCTTATTCAAGAAGGGCATTAAAAAAAAAGGAATGGGGGGCATTTTCAATTGCACAATCAATGAGATGGCTAGAACAAATGCTTCTAAGCAGAATGTTAATTCTTTTATATACAGTTAAATCACAGTTAATTGAACCAGATTTTTTTTTGGTTGCATTTCACGTTTAGTCAAATAAAACAGGAAGAATTGCTAATATCAAAGTTATGTAAAATGTCAAAACAAGGGGAAAAAAAAACACTCTCTAAACTTCCAGGTCAGTAGCATCATTGTCACTTAAAATAGATGGCAAAAGCGATGAAGCTGATGATCCCCCACCCATGAACTGGATTTCTGTAGTTAGCTGTTGAGATGGAAAATGAGCTGAGCTTTGCATACAAAGTAGAAAATAGAATGTACAGAACATTTTTTGTTATCTGGAATGCTTAGGGAATAGAACTTCAAGGAATGGGGTTAATGGGATTTTCAGGTTAACCAAGGGTGTTTTTGCTTATTGAAAACTTTTCCAAAATGCTTTCCTTCCATTTCTCACCTTAGTATGAAAGATATGTGACCATCTGTAGATCTTTTGGTGCTAATTGCAATGTCTTATGCCACTGGGAGGCTGGTTCTCCTCAGAGGATATTTGGCAATACCTGGAGACATTTCTATTTGTCACAACTGGAAGGGGTGCCACTAGAAGCTAGTGGGTAGAGTCCAGGGATGCTGTTAGACCACCTACAATGCTCAGGAGAGTCCCCACAACAAAGAATTATCCAGCCCAAATTATTGCTTTGCTGAGGTTGAGAAACCCTTCCCCAGGGCCATCATTCTTACCATAATTTCTGTGAGTAATGTTGTATTACTCCTAAGCCTTGCAGTTCACAAAGTACATTTTTATTAGCTCAAAATATGTAAGTGGGCTGAATATTTCAACCAAATATATTGGTTGAAAGTTGAAAGTTTTTGACTACATACTTGATATATGTTCATTTCCTTAAAGCAAAATACAGTAAAAATTCTGATTAATTGAGGATTTCACAAAATGTCATTTTATTGAACACATTTTATGTGCAACATAGTATACTGGGTACAAGTGGGGGGAAAAAAAGAGGGGGAATATGGATGTTAAAGACCCAACTCGAGGTAAAACTAGGTTTTATACTGACCTGAAGCCAGGACAATTTTAGGATCTCTCTTTAAGGAAAATAATACAAAATTATGAAGGGCAAAATTTGTAACAAGTCCTTGGAAAGAAGCCATGTAAGGGACCATTAAACTTAACTTCATAATAAATTCCTCTTTAGATGCAACTACTAATGGGATTCAAAACAAACTGGGAAGGCCTCAAAATTGCACAGATATCAAGCTTGAACTGCAGTATATGAAAGGCTGTAATAATAATAACTACACAACACCTATTTGAGTGTCCAGTATATACCAGGCACTGTGCTAGGTACTTTACATGTGTTTAATCCACAGAACAATTGAATATATTAAGTATCATTAGTCTCATTTCACAGATGAGGAATCTCAGCCAGAGAGTTTAAAGACACACAGCTAGGAAAGGGTAATGCTGGAATTAGAACCTGGGTCTATTTGCTTCTGGAACCCATATTCTTGGTAGTACTTCACATAATTTCTAAATATAGTAGAATCTTAGTAAACTGACCACCCAAGGAACTATAACAAACTGGTCAACATATGGAGGTGGTCAACATAAAGAATTAGGTCTATTGTACTGATACGTACATATAGTGCATGTCCAGTCTATGAAAAATAGGTCAACTTAAGGAGGTAATCAATGTGAGGAGGTGGCCAACTGTGTAGTTTCTACTGTATATGCTAAATACCAAATGCCAATCATTGCTCTAAATTATTGGAGAAGAGGAAGAAGAGACATCTAAGGTCTGAGATAGACAAGGAAAGCTTCATGGAGGAGAGAAGGTTTAAGCTGGTTCAGAGAAGTAGAACTATGTATTTGAATAACAAACCCTCAAGTCATTTCAAGTGCGGGGGGTGGAGAGAGAGAGAAAGAGAGAGAGAGGTAATAGGAGAGCTTATTTTTGATTAATTTAAAATATGAGCCACATTTCTGATTGATTATTTATGGAGGAAATGAAAGGTTAATGAATGTCTTGAGAAGGTGATTTCTCATGCTGCCACGACACAAAATGAGCTGTTAGCTATCTTCTGGGATGTATTCTTCAATGTCTGCTTGTGAGAAACATCCTTGCTGGAGACATTTGTTAACTTTTGGTGGCAGGTTGGGACCATAACATTTGTTGAATTTTTAATTCACTAACAACCCTCTATATAATAAAATCAGAGGGTTTTGAGTTCTGCCAGAAAAATGAGCAATATTCCTAAAGCCATCTGACAGAGCTTACAGAAAAATAAGAAAGAAGTCCAAAGGAAATGGGGTCAGTCTTTTTCATCAAAGGCAGAAAGCTTAGTGCCCTTTTTAGCATAGGAAAGGTGAGGGAGGAACATAGAACATGGTAGTGTTCTAAGAGCCCCGAATGAGAACCCAGGAGCCAGAGCTTGTCATTTACTCACTTTTTTTTTTTTTTTTTGCAGTTTTTGGCTGGGGCTGGGTTTGAACCTGCCACCCAGCATATGGGGCCGGCACCCTACTCCTTTGAGCCACAGGCGCCATCCACTTTTTTTTTTTTTTTTTTTTTTTTCAGTTTTTTGCCAGTGCTGGGGTTGTACCCCCCCCCTCTGACATATGGGGCCGGTGCCCCACCCCTTTGAGCCACAAGCACCACCCCATATACTCACTTTTTAATCATGGGCAAATTGCTCAAACTTCTGAGCCTCCATTTCCTCATCTGTAATCTAGCCCTTCCTGTGTCAGCAGTGTTGCCAGGATCAAACTGGGTAAGTCTACAAAAGTGTTTGAGATGTACATTACATAAGTATGTGACGTTATGTAATTGTGGGAAGGGGTTGTTCATGGAGACATTGTTTTTCAGGTTCAGAAAAACTAGCAGCTAGACCTGCTTTAATCTGTGCCCAGTTTGGTGTGTTCAGAACAAATTGACATACTTCAAAGTAGCTCTCGCACAATATCTCCCTTTCAAAATTTAGCCTTAAACTGGAAGAAATGGAAAAGTTATCTAAAGATAGGAACATTTAGGTGTCACAAAGCTGCTGCATTGAAGCCCATAATTAATTCCTCATCCTTGCTTTTAGAGCCTTCTTAACTCTTATTTAACGTACAGTTCTTACCAATCTTGGTTTTCTAGTTCACAGTAAATTAAAAGCTGCAAAGTAGAAGGGGTGTGTATGGAGGGAGGGGAGTGATATTAGAGACAGGAGCATTAGTAGCAGAGGAAGTGATTGACTAGAAGAGAAGGAGGGAATGAAAAAAGTAGACAACATTGTACTATTGCACAGTATAATCATGGATGTTTGCTGTGAATGCCTGAGTCATCTGGCTATAGTTTTTTTGTGCCCAGTAATTTCTGATGAAAAAATCCAGGGATATGTATAATGTATTTTGGGGAAAGTTTCCATCAGAAATGCTCAAAGTGTCAATTCTTAAGATAGTAAACTTCAGTTACCTTGAAATCTTATGTGTGGCAGTTGTGGTCCTACTGATGTGAGCTAACAGAAGCCTCACCTTAAAAAGTGTTATAGTTTGCTGTTGGTCTTTCCCTTTTTTGAAGTTTTGGTACAGGGCTTGAGAGAATAAGGTGAGATAGGAGGCTTGTATGTAATATGGTAAATAATAGAACTAGTTAGTGGGAGCAGTTCTTGTTAAGTTAGTCCTAAATCTTTATTATTTCCATCTGTTCTAGATGAACAAGGTGTAAATTGCACCCTTGGTTATTTAATGACTCTGGTAACCAAGAGAATATTCAACTTTGCTTTTACAGTAATTATAATAGCTCTTCCTGAATTAGTTTCAGAACTTCAAATATAAAAGCTGTTTCTACAGTCGACTGTGAAATTTAAGGAAGAAATAGCAAGTTCCCAACTCCACATTCTGCATTCACTTTGCCTTTGTAAGATTTGTTGGAGATGATGGATGGCTTGATATGATGGCAGATACATTAAACGTAATAAAATTCATTGTTTTAAGGAAATTTATTTTTATTCTTACATATAAGAACTGAAAGAAAAAATGCCATCATTCTCATTCACTAAGGCTTAAACGGCAGAATTTTATTTGCAGAAGAAAGAGCTCTTACATGCTAACCTGCTGAGACACCAAATTATTTGTCAAAGTCAGTGAATCATAGTCAACCTCCCTTATTGAACTTCCCCATCCACTTATCTGTAAAATTGGGGGCTGAGTATCATGAGTAGTTAAAAATAATTCATAAATTATTCCATTGGTTTTCAATGTAAGAGGCCCTTTTTTCAATTTAATGTTTAATCTAGACATTTTTATAATTTTAGAAATTTGAAATGAAATAGCTCCACAAGACTACTTGAGAGAGGCCCACAGATCCTTTGGGAGGCAAAAGCATCTGTTTTTCTATGCTCACATTTTTGAAAAAAATATGTGTGTGGAGAAGTGTGTATGTTTCTCCCCCCCCCTTAGATCCATCTGGTATGCAGATTAGGTTATTTGCAGACCTAAGTATCTCCATGTTTGGATTTTGTACATCGGTGCCAAAAAAGGATCTATGTATAAAGATTGATCTTGCTTTGAGTACAGACCATGCCTTGATGCTCACCTTATTCTGTTTCTCTTTGATTTAAGTACCCCGTGAATGTGTGAGGGACTGGGAGAGAAATGTGGGTGTGGGGAATTTCTTGTTTTATTTCACCAGGTTTTCCTCATTTATTGTATGGAAAATTTTCTCTTTAAGGAAAAGCTATTGGACCACATTCTTTATGTTCGAAGAGAAGACATTTTTCAGCATCCCCTCCCTTTCCTGCTCTGTTAGTTTAAAAAAAAAAAATACTGTTGTCCTATGGCCCCCTATCTAAATTCAGCTGTGTTGGGAATTGAATGAATGTTATGCTACAGAAATCAGCTTAGCACATACCGCACTTCTCAGATGAAATCTTCCATATGATAAAAGGCATTTATCTTTTTGAATAAAAACTCCAAGCTGCTAATTTGCTTGAGTCTTAGTAAATACATATCGGAAGTCAATTCTGTTAGAATTCTTTTCTAATAATCTCAATCTGCACACACACGTGCTCCTATAACTAAATGACAGTGCTTCATATTGCAGTCATCTAACTTGAATAAATGTGCTGGGTTAGTGAAGCAGAGATGAGCCAATCACCTGCACCCAATGGCAGTGGGGGTGGAGGCAGTGCAGATGGAGAAAAAGGGCTGGAGCTTTTCATAAAGAAGGAAAACGGGAGGATAACCGAGAAATCTCATCAATGCTTGTGCTGTCTACAGGGAAGCTTATGCAGAGAGAAGGCAATTGAATAAGGCATCAAATAAAATGCTAGAATGTGAAGATTGGAGGGCAAGGATTTCAGTGAAGAACATGTCTTTGGAAAGTTTCACTTGCCAGACTTTAATATTGCATTCACCAAAGCTCAATGGAATATGTGGGAGATTTAATGTTAAACACCAGGAGAGGCAAAGAACCCATACGTATAAGAGGTAATAAATGGCCACATGTAAATTAAAGGAGCAATAGATTATTCTCACTCTTGGAGATAAGGGACCACAAAAATGTATGTCGACCTTTGTAGGAACACCTTATTGTCTTAATCCTAAAACACTATTTCTCAAATTTCACTCCTTCACAAAATTCCTTAATGACTGTGCCTTATCTGCATACCACATTACTATTACGTATATTTACTTAATATTCTTTTTATAGCTAGTCACTTCTTTACTTAGAAAGCAAGTATAAAAAAAAAATACAACTTAGGAAAATAAAATATATTCATTCACGTATCACTGAAAATCCTCTTCTGTACCACCAGGGGTAGTGGGAAATATTCCCTTAAAGCAGTTGTGACTTCAGGTAAGAGAATGTACGTCATGTTTCCCTGTCCTGATAAAAGGTTAACTTGTCATTTATGGTTGAAAATCTTAAGAGTATCCCCATTTACATCCAAAGGTTCTCAAGCCTCGTAAGGGAGCAAAACGATGAACAGAGTTTTGGAGGTAGCAAATGATGCCCGGGACTAGGTACCGATGATAAATCTGGAGACTTACAAAACCATTTCCTAGGGCATTTCACCTGTACTGCCCTACCCGTGTGAGGGGCTGGGAGAGAAGCCAGGAATCCCTGCAGCTTTGATCGGCCACAGTACTTAGTCATGGGGCCAACAATAAATATTTTAAACTTCTCCAGGTGTAGCCAACCTTTTGATTTCTCTGGGCCATATTAGAAGAGTAAAAGTTGCCTTCAGCCACACAGTAAATACACAAACACTAACGAAAGCTGATGAGAAAAAAGAAAAGTCGGTGTGTAATTTTCATGATATCTGCCACCACAGATAAGCAAAAATGTCCTCACATAATCCACATGTGGACAACAGGCCACAGGTTGGACACCCCTGAGACCTTTCCACTAGCCAACTTCTGTAAAATGATGCCATCTCCAGTTACAATGCATTTTCAAACATTGTGCCTTTTCTTAGCGTATTTCATTAGAGGACTTTTCATAGCATTT
This sequence comes from Loris lydekkerianus, assembly GCA_963574355.1. NCBI lineage: Eukaryota > Metazoa > Chordata > Mammalia > Primates > Lorisidae > Loris > Loris lydekkerianus. The sequence continues at coordinate 10,913 of CAUYPK010034100.1, forward strand.
ATATTTCCTACTTATATTTGGAAATATTCTAGATATTTTTAGAGGGTGGGATTGGGTGATTTTAATTAGTATTAATTTTGATTTTGATTAGTATTCAGTCTTTAACAGTGCAGTAAAAGAAAATCAGTTTCTCTTCAACATGACCACGTATATGACATTTGTAGCCTCTCTGTATTTTGCAGTGGCTGTTATCCTCCCAAATGAGTGATAAATTTATCTTAGACAGTATATTTTAAATGACAATACCCTTCATGTCTTCTTTTAGGAAATTTACTGTGAACTATTTTTATATTTTATATACACACTCACAGTAACTTTTGTTTTAGTATTTACCTTTTTCTAATATCAAATTATATGTTTGTTTTCTTTGTAGATATTGCAAAATCATTTGGGACCAAAGTACTATAATTAGGACTAAGACAGTAATGGTATTGTGTAGCAGGCTTGAGAGTGCCAGTGGGCTCATTACTTGGACTTAAAAAAATGGAGTGGCACCATCTCGCATATGCCTGAGTGTTTACTCAAATGTGTGTAAGAACTGAGCACTGCCTCAGTGTCCAATTGCCCTGACAGGTGTGATTGGGTTGGGCATTTCCAGCCATAATCACTTGAAGATGTATGGGCTAAAACAGGACTTTGTTGCCCCAGGAATCATACCTCCCTATCTTTAGGTATTTATTAGGATCAACAATTCTAGCATCAGCATCACACCTAAAATGATATCTTACAGTGTTTAAATTTGTAAGAGTCTAAAATGCTTAATAAAAGTGATCTGAGTCACCTTTAAAGCTTCCAATAAATCAGTATTGATTAAAGGTGATATACAAGAAAGAACCATAAACCTAGAAGTCAGAGTGTTCTGGATTCAAATCCTACCATTTACTTATTAGCTCTATTATTGTGAGCAAAATGGAAATATGGATGGTAGGGTAGAGTAGCAGCAATCCAGGCCCAGCCCAGAACAATGAATCCTCCAAATGGGAAGAAGAGAGAAAGAAATGTGTGGGGATGTAGAGAATAGGGTATTTTCCTTTTGACCTCCCTAATTATGCCTCTTCTATTTCTGTGCATTTTCTATTTGTACAATGCTTCCAGCATTTGACACCCTAATCTGTGAGATTTTCTGATTGCTGAAGGAAATGAATGAATATGTTTATATTTTCAAATAAAAGTAAATATCTCTCAGAAACACAATGTGCTTTTTGGGCCTTTGGTTTTCAGCGTAATTGCTTACTTGGCAGGTTTCTCTCTCTTCTGGGAGCCATGTCATTTAAGTGGAACTCAATTTGCAAATGGATGACAAATGATAGAGGCTTAGTTTATGGGAGGCAAACACAGAATTCTCCTAATTCACAAATGTTTGGTTTGGTCTTTCACTCTTGCTATTTGGATCTGGAATTATCTTCCCCACTCTGCCAGCTCATCCACCTTTGTGATCACACTGACATGCTAAAACAGTTCAAGCACCCTAGGCAGAATTACAGACTTTCAGCCAAACACAGGGGGTTCTTGAAAGCTGATTGTTAAATATTCAGTAATTTTGTGAGCCAGTTATTAAACCACTGGTAGTTTGAAATCAGCCATGGTAGGAGCACCAATATCACAGAAATCGACCACTACTACAAATCAGGACTTTTTCTTTCTTTCTCTGACAGTTTCCCAGCATACCACTGGACTCAGAAAGAATATGAATCAAAATCCTGAGTAGATGGAGGGGCTGCCTCTATTAACCACGTTTCAGTCTTCTTTTAATGAACATTTGTTGAATGCCTGCTCTGTGACAATTCTAGGACTAGACCCTGGTGAGACAGAGGGCACAAGAACCTGGTCCCTAGCTTGGAGGATCTCATACTCAAGTGGGAAAGATAGCCAAGTTAACAGACAATTATAACCCAGTGGGAGAAGTGTGAGAACAGAAATATGTACAAGGTACAACTGAGGAGAGAATGATTAACTCATAATCTTCTATAGATAGAAAGTACTTTGTCTCCAACTAAAGAGCTAAAGAATTTTTTTCCTGTGGCTTTTACAAGTGGGAAACTGACAAACAGGTAACTTAAATAGAATGCTATTTTGAAAATGAAGAGGGATGTATTTCAGAGGGCTATTTCTCTTGATTTCAGGGGAGCCTTGCTGTTTTACAGTGCTTACACACTAGAGGAAAGGTTTTTATATGGAGCAACTATAAGCATTTGGTGTGATGGTAGGACTGACTCCATGAGAAGTTGTGACTGCAATGATTGATGGGCAAAGCTAAATTGTGGGGGTAGGGATGCAGCGAATATAAATGGCTAGATAGTAAATAAAATGGGATTTGCTAAAGGCAATGCATCCTAGCTTTGGTTGTTATAAGCTGTGTAACCTTAGGCAAGTGACCTAACCTCTCGGCCTCAGTTGTCCACCTGTAAAATACGGAACATAATAGTTGAGAGGCAGTAGAGTAGTTAGGTGGTGTAAGTCAGACTGGCTGGGTTAGAGTCCTTACTTTGCTGGGTGACTTTGGACAATTAACTTAAACTTTCTAAGTTTCAGTATCCTTATCTGTAAAATGGCTCTATTTTACCTACTTCACAGAAGTACCTACTTCACAGAAAAATGAAATAATGTATTTCTAGTTCTTAACAGAGCGCCCAACGCTTATCCTGTATTAGTTATGCTCTCCCTTTCTTGTTTTCCTTTTTTTTTTTATTTTCTTATTTTTATTTTTGTATTTTTCTTGAGTCTCACTTTGTCATCCTTGGTAGAGTGCTATGGTGTCATAGCTCGCAGCAACCTCAAACTCTTGGGCCCAAGCGATTCTCTTGCCTCAGCCTCCCCAAGTAGCTGGGACTACAGGCACCAGCCACAATGCCCGGCTATTTTTAGAGATGGGGCCTCACTCTGGCTGAGATTGGTCTTGAACCTGTGAGCTCAGGCAATCTGCTTGCCTAGGTCTCCCAGAGTGCTAGGATTATAGACGTGAGCCACTGTGCCTGGCCGTTTTTTTCTTTATTAAATCATAATTGTGTACATTAATGCCTTTATGGGGTATTATGTGCTAAATATAGACAATGTGGAATGCTTACATCAAACTGATTAACATAACCATCACTACATGAAACCAAAATATAATCACCTACAATTCATACGAATGGTAAAACATAACTATAGTCTCCCTTCCTTGTTGCAGTGCCCCCTCCCTTCATCCCTCTCTGTAGAAATCACCTATGCAGCCTCCTTCAAGAAGCCTTCCCTGGCTTGGTGCCTGTGGCTCAAGTGGCTAAGGCACCAGCCACGTACACCTGAGCTGGCGGGTTCAAATCCAGCCCAGGCCTGCCAAACAACAATGATGGCTGCAACCAAAAAAATAGCCAGGCATTGTGGCGGGCACCTGTAGTCCCAGCTACTTGGGAGGTGGAGGCAGGAGAATCGCTTGAGCCCAGGAGTCGGAGGTTGCTGTGAGCTGTGATGCCACAGCACTCTACCCAGGGTGACAGCTTGAGGCTCTGTCTCAGAAAAAAAAAAAAAAAGAAGAAGCCTTCCCTGATTTCACGTTCTCTAACACCAAAAGGTAGAGAAGTTTCCTTTTGCTATGGAGTGTGAGATGTGGAGAGGTGCTCCAGTGCAGGGGAGTATCAGGGTCCCTGGTTAGAATAGCACTGGGTTGGAGGTGGAGAGCAGGACTGAAGTTTCTACTTGGAGTTCAGGCATTTGAGTTGAGAGTTCAAAAAGGACAAAAACCTTAGGGGTAAACTAACAACAAAGTAATCCATACTCCCACCTTCTACTGCCACTCTCCTCATACCCTCAGCATTGATCAAAACTGTTAATTCAAGTCCTACAGCAACCATGGATGGGAAGGATTGTGTGTGTGTGTGTGTGTGTGTGGTGGAAGGGAGGGTTCCCAGGGTTCCTACCCAGAGACAAAGGAGCACAGGCCATAAACTAACTGGGCATGTGTAAAGACCACAGTGTTTGCATTGTAGGGGACAGTAGAGGTTAGGGGTGGGCAGAGAGAGAGGTGAGAGCAAGAATTCAGCAGTGTCAGTAAGACAGATCTCTCCTCTACCTCACCCTGACACGTATAGCTGGATCTTGGCCTTATCCATGCTTCATTTCAGTAGCAGGGAGGCGTAACTAGTCTAGGTTTTCTTATTTGAATCCATAGCAGCCTTGAGGGTAGAAAGAACACTAATCAACACAATCTATATTCCCTGGAAACTCAGGATACATGGATTTCTTAGGAAAGTATTTCTCAAAGTGTATTTTTTTCTAAATGAATCCTCTGAGAAATGTATGAAAATGCAAGCACGTGAACTTCTCTTCAGAGAGTCTAATTCCCAAGCCTGGGTTAGGGACAGGGAGCTTGGATTTTAACATTTTATCTTGGGTGATTCTGATGCACATTAAGATTTAAGAATCTTCTTTTCATCTAATGTCTTTTAAAAAGCTAAAAGCATGACCCTCAATGATGGGATCTTCATGAAAAGGGCTAGGAAAGGAGATATTGAGTGTACATGTGTGAGCATGATGCTCCCTTGGGTAGCACCCATGAGGAAGCTCTGGGCAGGCAGGGGACAGCCTGGGGACACTCACAAAGACCCCGGGGAAAGAAGCCAAAGGAAGAATTTCTGAAAGCTTCTGGTTTTTTTTTTTTTTTTTTTTTTTTTTTTTTTTTTATTAAATCATAGCTGTGTACATTGATATGATCATGGGGCATCATATACTAGCTTCATAAACCATTTGACACATTTTCATCCCAATATTCAACATAGCCTTCCTGGC
>CAUYPK010034101.1:0-34167 GCA_963574355.1 Loris lydekkerianus
AATGTAGATGTCTTGGCACAATAACTGGGAGAATGCCAGGAAGGCTGTGTTGACCAGTGTGATGAAAATGTGTCAAATGGTATATGAAGCTAGTGTATGATGCCCCATGATCATATCAATGTACACAGCTATGATTTAATAAAAACAAAAAAACTAGGAAATCCACTCATTTGATTTTTAATGTACAGTGAAATCCACAATGATAATTCAAGTATAGTACAATAATTATTAATATAGTGTCAAAATAAAAGTAAATGCTATTTATTCTAATATGTAGAGTCTAAGATTGCTCACAATGAGGAACAGAATGATATAAAATGAATAAATTTATATTATCACATACATCTACGATTTTTAGTAATGTTCTAAAATAAAAAAATAAGCACTTTTGATTTATCAGTGTTTAAGAGCCTTCCTTCCACTAATTATACATTTTATTTTTAGAGTGTTTCTCTTGGAGGATGGTAGCCTCAAGATCTATAATGTTACCAGGTCAGATGGTGGATCGTATACATGCATAGCCACAAATCAGTTTGGCATTGCTAAGAACACCGGCAGCCTCATAGTAAAAGGTATTTTATTATCTTTGTGTTTGATGAATGTTGGAAATATGCATGAATATACAGATTTCTATTACAGCATCAAACCTATATTACATTGTATATGTAAAATATTTGATTTCACCGTTTATATAAGAAATTCATCACTGTGCTTCATTAATACCACATGCACTTTGCTAGTAGGAGACCATGGTAGATGTGAACACTTTGGCAGTTGAAAATCATGTCAGTGTCTAAATAAACAGAGTTAAAACTTGCACTTGAAATATTTGGATTTTCACAATTGTTTTAGTGTTCAGACCATGGACCTTTTGATAAAGTCACTCACTGGATAGTATTTTACTTGCTATCTATCAGAATTTCTCATTTTGTATGAAATATTTACATGTAAATAAGGATAACATACAACAAGATACAATAACTAAACATACAACTGGTTCATTTATCTACATAACTCTGAGTAAGTAGCATACGTAAGTACAAAACTAGTGAAATACAGAGTCTCTTACATATACTATGAACCGTAAATAAAAAGAAGTTGTTTTCAAAGAAAAAGCAATTAAAATAATAGTATTAACATGAATTATATTCCCATCACAGTAAAGAAACTCCTATAATTTTAGATAGTTAAACTGTATACTCTATCTTTAAGATTTTTAAGCTAATGCCAGTTCAAATGTTTCTACATTTATTACCAAGGGACATAATTAGTTTTAGAAATACCTATTCCGCATTTTTGCTACTTTACATCACTGAATCTCAGCTCATAAACTAGCACTTTTGCTGGAAGCCATGTCACTTCTATCACTTCATTGCCTCCTGAATGAAAGAAATGATTGTCTGGATAAAGCAGTTTGAGAGGCTAATTAAGCCCAAATGATTAAATTCTGCAATTGGCACTTTCTCATCTTTTCTATTAAAAAATAAATATATTTAATAAAAAGTGGCTAGCTGCTACACTTCACCTATCATTTAAAATGTCTGCAGGAAAATAAACACCCACCTTTAATCCTGGAAGATATTTCTGTCAACTTTTCTCAAGCATATTGAGACAATTGTCTGAAACACTCTGGGGAAATGTGACTGATAAAACTTGATATGTCAAAATCCAACGAGTGTGGCACATTCTGAAAAACTTCACTTCCTTAAGATTGTATTGTCTTCAATTTCTAAGACAGAGTTGGACTCCCTGTTTCAAGATACATACTATGGCTATATTTAAGAAGAGTGTATATCTCCAGTAAATTTTTGGCACAACTCAAAGACTGAAAAGTGTGAATGCTTTGTATTTGAAGAAACGGTGTGTCCATGAAGGGGAAAAAAAAGATTTATTACATCATTTTACATTAAGGAAGTATAGGTAGTATGCATTAATTTTATTACAGCAGAAGATTAAAATATGGTGAAAGATAAAAAAGGTCTTCAACTTATGACTTCCAGGTACTCAAAAATTCAAGCAACATTGAAATGTAAAACAGAAAGGATAGGGGAAATCAGTAGTAGAAATTTAGTTAAAAAAAAAAATCTTCAACAGACTACTGGTGGCCTGTTAAATTGTTTTGCTGTTAAAATATGGTGATAGGGATCTCCACTTTGGAGGCTAAGAAAAAAATATATTAATGGCTAGATACAACTTAATGAATAGTCTTTTTTTCAAATGTTTCTTAAACCTGTGATGTTCACCTATTTTCATCTATTCTCAGTGGCTCCCACCTGCAATTCTAGCACTCTGGGAGGCCAAGGCAGGAGCTCCCTTGAGCTCCCTTGAGACCAGCCTGAGCAAGAGCAAGACCCTATTTCTACTACAAACAGAAAAAATTAGCTGGGCATTGTGGCAGGTGCCGGTAGTCTCTTCTATTGTGGAGGCTGAGGCAGGAGGATTGCCTGAACCCAAAAGTTTGATGTTGCTGTGAGCAAGGCTAATGCCATGGTAGTCCAGCCTCGGAAACAGAGTGAGACTCTGTCTTAAAGAAAAAGAAAAAAAAAAAGATACTCACTGTTCACTAATAATTAATGGAAGAAAAATAAAAAGTGAAGACTCAGAAAAATATTAACTGAGAAACTTAGAATCAACTATCTGGTCTTCTGAATATAACAACTGCATATTTCAGTTTTATATAGCCATGTTTTCTGCTAATTAGGTTCCTAGTTCTTATGACGGAAAACAATTGATCTACATTTTCATATATTCCATAAAGCATTTCATAATCCCCAGGTACTCTGTTTTTTCCTACAAGTAAAGCAATAATTCCAAAAGATTGCTCAGTTTAGAAAAAAGAAAAGTTGGCATTTTTGGTCTATTTCTAGAGTTCTTTGCTGAGGCTATTGAAACAATTATTCCACCCTGCATTCCTGGTTAACTTAATCAGTTGGCTCTTTCTGTGCACTTTTCATCTTCTGACAAACTGACTTACTGCTCACATCCACAGTGTTTGTTTTTCTTTCTCTTCTGGAATGGAAGCAAAAAGGGGGCAAGGATCTTTGTTCACTTGAGCTATAAGTCCTAGAATTTTGTCAGGAACTGTATGTGTCCAACAAATATTTATTGATTTAACAAAAGTCTTTGCCTTCTGTCTCTTAGTTTACAGGGATAATTTTCATCCTGACTGCCTTTTTCTAAAATCTGATGGTTGTCGATTTTTCAAAGTTTAAGCTTCTTAGGACACTTTGTGGAAAAGAGCATTAAAGTTAAAAAAAAACAAAAACAAAAACCCTTTTAAATGCTTTTACATTCCAAATTTTAGGATTTGTAGTTTCATATTTGTAATAGACATCTATCTCCTCACTCTGCTGACGGGGGCAAGCATGAGCCTACCCGAAAATCCAAACAACTTTAGAGAGAGAACTCAGTGTTCTATTTATAGCACAGTATCAGAGGATAATTTACATGTGCAAAAAGCACACAGATTAATAAAAGTGATGTCAGTAGGCATAAATATCAAGCTACTTTCATGTATGTAAATCTAAGAATAGAAGAAAATTTTGTTAATTATTTTTTAACAATCAGAAAATATCTACAACCCATTTCAAGGAGATTTGGGGGATCTTTTGCTTCTTTGCCACTGGCAAGAACTACTCTATGCAATATAAAAATATACATACTTAATTATACAAATACATAAAAAATGCTTGTAGAGTATAAATATAATAATTTTTAGAAACTGTGCTTATTATTGATCTGTAATATATTCTGTTTATTAAACTGTGTGACTACTGTACAAACAGATCTAAGTGTATTACTAGCATGCTTCTTAATTAGGTGGCTATAACTAATTTTCTTTAATTTAGTAATGTTGAAAGTATCACTGCCAAGGGATTATTATTTTACAAGCTACAATTTTGAAGCTTAGTCTCAGAAAGAATTATAATAGTATATGTTGATCCAACTATTTTCTTAACTAGTAAATATATAGTCATTTGGTGTTAAGAAGGCTTTGTGTGTGTGTGTGTGTGTGTGTGTGTGTGTGTGTATGCCTGGATGTGTTATAGATGTATTTTTGCATCTATAATGTCCATCTGATTGTCATCAGTATGGAGTTCAATATAATTTTGTTTCTCAAACCAGAATCAGGAAATAGTGACCTTAACTGTAATGGAGTGGTAAGGAGCAAATGAGAAATTTCAGTTAAAGCTGATAAAACAATCATCTCTCTTTGAATTTATTTATCAGCCTCAGTCATGCAAGAAATGTTGTTGTTAGATAACATGTAAAAAGATAATAGTTACAAGAGTCAGATATTTTCCAGCTTAATTTTTAGCTGATAGGGCTTATCTGTGTTAAGAGGATTCTGAAGTTATCTGCACTGTATGGTGGAAATTTCTATTTCACTAATACAGCAGGGTAAGGCAATCTTCCATCCAAACATTATGAGCACAATTAGCTGCAGCCTTGACAGAGCTTCTGAAGATGCCCAGTGTAATCTGAGGACATGTTCCGTCAGCACGAACAGGGAATCAAAAAGGAAGAGAGTTTAAGTGTTTTCATTTTGGAGGACTGAGATTAAAATTATAATGTGTACGTACATTAAGAGGTATATGAAAATCGCATAAAAGGGAAAATTATTTGATCTGGCATTTGGAAAATTATTAAAAAGCAGAGTAACAGCAGGCTATAAAAATGATCTTGTTTGCAGGCAACATTTGTTTTTGTTTCCCCACTGGAGAAGTTCTGGATGTTCAATTATAGGCCTCATTGCTTCAGCATTATTTTCAACTGAAATGTCGGAACTTAGAAAAGCATATCTAATGTGCAAATTAAGTTTATTGCTGCTCATTTAGTTGTTTATTCTTTGTGATAGAAGTCTTTATTATACCAGCATACAGAGTGGCCTATCTATTTTCTCCAGCAGAATAAGAGTATTTTCTAATATGGGTCTACATTTACTAAGAGCAATACCCAGGATAGGTAGATAATTGTAGGCTTTGTGGCTTTAAAAGTTAGTTTAAAGGATTTGAGATACTGAGCCCAGCTTTATTGAGAAAACCAGATTGATTGAGCAAACTAAAAGCATAATTTCAGAGATGTGGCAAGACATACCAGAACACGTTCATCGTAATTGTAGTTAGCTGTTGGAAACACCAAAGAAATCTCCTGGTAGCGCTAACATCTCCCCCAAATGTTCAGTTCAGAGTAGAATTTCATTTAATTCTGCTCTGATTTTGGTTATTTCTTTTCTTCTGCTGGGTTTGGGGTTGGAATGTTCTTCCTTTTCCAGTTGCTTGAGATGTCCCATTAAGATATTAACTTCCTCTCTGTACGTTTTCGTGACGAAGGCTTGCAGTGCTATAAATTTCCCTCTTAGGACTGCCTTTGCAGTATCCCAGAGGTTCTGGTAATTCGTGTCTTGATTGTTGTTTTGTTCCAAAAATTTGGTGATTTCTTTCTTAATCTCATTTATAACCCATCTATCCTTTAGCATAAGGTTTAGCTTCCATGTTTTTGAATGGGTATGCAAATTCCTGTTGTTATTGAGTTCAACTTTTATTCTATGATGGTCTGAGGAGATGCAAGATATAATTTCTTTTTTTTTTTTTTTTTATTTGCTGAGGTTAGATTTGTGACCTAGGATGTTGTCGATTTTGCAGTAGGTTCCATGGGCTAATGAGAAGAATATGTATTCAGTTTTGTTGGGATGAAATGTTCTGTAGATGTCTGTTAGATCCAGATGTTGAACAGTTAAGTTTAAATCTAAAATTTGTTTCCTTAGCTTCTTTTTGGAGAATCTATCCAGCACAGCTTGCTAAAGTAGTGTTAAAATCTCCAACTACTATGGAACTGGAGGAAATTGAGTTGCTCATGTTTGTTAGAGTTTCTCTTATAAATTGAGGTGTGTTCTGGTTGGGTGTATAAATATTAATAATTGAAATCTCATCATATTGAGTATTACCTTTAACAAATTTTAAGTTTTCATCCTTATCCTTCCTTATTTTGGTTGGTTTAAAGCCTATTGCATCTGCGAATAGGATTGCAACATCTGACCATCCCTTCACCTTGAGTCTATATATTTTTTTTAATGTAAGATGAGATTTTTGTATGCAACAGATATCTGGCTTGAGTTTTTGTATCCAGTCAGCCAACCTGTGCCTCTTTAGAGGACAATTTAAACCATTCACATTAATTGAGAATATTGATAAGCCTTTCGAGAGTCCTGTGGACATTTTTAATCCTTTTCTGACTGTGGAAGTTGGAATTTGATCAAAATGTTCTGGGTTCATTTACTTTTGTGGTGGAGGATTATGCTGGTCTTTATGGAGAATAGGTCTGAGAATATCCTGGAGAGCCTGTTTAGTTATGGCAAAATTTTTTCAAAATGTGGATGTCATTAAAGTATTTAATTTCTCCATGATAAATGAAACTCAATTTAGCTGGGTACGGGATCCTGGGTTGAAAGTTATTTTGTTTTAGGAGATTAAAAGTGGATGACCATCTTCTTCTAGCTTGAAAGGTTTCAGCAGAGAGATCTGCTGTTATTCTAATATTCTTCCCCTTGTAGGTGATTGTTTTCTTTCGTCTGGCTACTTTCAGAATTTTCTTTTTCATATTAACTTTAGTGAAATTTATTATGGTGTATCTGGGGGATGTCTTATTTGGGTTCAGTCGTGCTGGAGTTCTAAAACTGTCTGCTATCTGAATTTCACAATCTTTTGGCATGTCTGGAAAGTTCTCCTTCACAATCTCATGGAGAAGAGATCCTATGCCTTCTGAAGCCACTTCGTCCCTTTCGGGGATTCCTATAAGATGAATATTGGTTTTCTTCGAATTATCCCAGAGGTCTCTGAGAGAGTGATCTGTTTTTGCCCTCCATTTCTCTTCCTCTTTGAGAGTTTGGGAGCATTTGAAAGCTTTGTCTTCAATGTCAGAAATCCTTTCTTCTGCTTGCTCCATTCTGTTACTGAGGGATTCTACTGTGTTTCTCAGATGTTTGAGGGTTGCAACTTTTTGTTTCAATGTGTCAAAATCTTTGGTCATTTGGTCTTTGAATTCGTTGAATTCTTGAGACATCTTTTGGGTTACTGCTTGGAATTCTAATTCGATCTTATTTGCTATCCAGATTCTGAAATCGATTTCTGACATCTTAGCTATTTGTGCATGGGATCTTGTGCTGTTTCTGCCCCACTGTTCCATGGGAGAGTTGATCTACTCTTATTATTTTTATTGCCAGAGTATTTCCGTTGATTTTGCCTCATAATTGTTTTTCCACATTGCCTCTGGCTGTCCTCAGAGTTGGGGAGGTGTCTCTCCAAGATTAGACCCCAGCAGGATCACTCTATTGTTGCAGAATCTTTGTAGGGAGTGACCCTGTGCAGTTCCTCTGGGGCTGCCCAAACCAGGTTGTTCTTTTTGTGGGAGCAGCTCTGGAGTGTGACACACCCAGATCCAGCAATAGGGCAGGGGGATGTGCACACAGTTCTGGGAGTGCCTGGAGCCCTGTGACTTTGGCACAGAGGGCCCAAGGCTCCAGCAGTCTCTGGGCAGGAGGAGGGCTCCAGAGGGCATGTGCTACCAGAGTCTCTGGTCAGACATGAGGGCTGGTGTGGAGGCAGTGAGGATACAGGAGGAAGGATGCGGGGTTGCGTGGCTCCCAGAGTTCCTGGTCAGGGTGTGTGGAGGCCCAGTGGGAGCGGGTCACGGGTCAAGGCACAGCTCTTACCAAGGTCCAGGCTGGTGCTGATCGCAAGTTGTGGATTGCAGCCAGCTCTTATGGAGGTCCGGGCGGGCCGAAATCGCAGGTTGTGGTTGCAGCATGGCTCTTAAGGTGGTCAGGCGGGTGCCGGTCACAGGTCGCAGCGCAGGTCTTCCAGAGGTCTGGGTGGGCTCCCATCGCTGGTCACAGGTCCTGGCACAGCTCTTACGGTGGTCCTTGTGGGCACCTATTTCGGGTCACACTGCAGCTGCCAGAATCATCTTTTAAAGTTGATATATCTATCTCTGTTTTACACAATGGGAGATTGAAGCATAGGTTGCTAAAAGTACTTGCCTGAGCTTCCTGTGTAAGTAAGGCCAGAACTTTTGTTTTTCTTCTTTTTCATCTTCCAGTGAATTTAAATATTAATAAATGCCTAAGACAATTTTATGGGGCATTGTTGAAATCCAGAGGCATAAAAATATAGTAATTTGTAGACATTAGTATTTCCCCCTAAATACTTCAGCTTTCTTTCATCAGAGTTCAATCTTTATTTATATATGTTTTTTATTTATGTAAAATTTGCATGTAATAAATTACATAAATCTCAAGTGCACATTTGCTGAATTTTAGAAATTGCCTCTATAACCCTATGCCCCATGAAACAGAGAACATTGCCATCACCCTGTAGCTAGAACTTTTATTTATGTCCCTTCTTAATCCCTGTCCCTGCTCCATTCCTAGAAATAACCAATGTTATGATTTATTTCCATCCACAGATTTCACACCAATGTAATCTTACAATGTATATTTTTTGTGTCTGGCTTCCTTTACTTAGCATAAACTAATAGCTATCCACCTTCTATTTTTTATCAAAAATTAACAAAACTAAACTTCAACCAATAAACTTAATCTGTAGTAATATATATACACACACACATTATATATACATGTGTGTGTATATTTATACATACATAAATGAATCTTAGTATTTTTGTCTTCAGTTTCCCTCCAAACTTGTACACATTTGTTCTCACTTGTATTTGGTTAGGAATTGGAAGTTTAATCATTTTATCTTGACTTCATTCTGACCCTAAAATAATTAATTAGGCTACTTTACTTCTTAGGCATTCTCTCTTTAAACTTGGTCAGTTGTCTCTTATATTCTAGCGCCATTTTTTAAGAATAAAGTGTGTCATTAAAATGTAAAAAATTTGCAGAAGAAAGTTATGTTTTCAGTCGATGGATCCTGAATACTCAAGTAAGCAGTTAGCGAATGATTTCAAGTCCAAAAGAAAAAGGGGGTTGGAGGGTTCATGGAAGGGGAAAAATAATCAGATGAGTTAAATTCAGCCTTATTTTCCTCTTCTGGCTTTTATTTTCTCATCTTGACTCCCTTCATCCCAACATAAAATATTCAAAAGAAAACATTTCCTTTCTGTTAGGTCCTACGGCCAAGCACAATACAATTTTCTAATTCCATCTCCTATAAAACAGCAGAAGTCTTCAATCCTACAATTTACTATAGCCCAGCCTAAAGTTATACAGTTGGCTACCAGTCCGAGTGAACACTATCTCTTTTAAGAAATACAAATTTGATGCCAGGAGTCCGTAGTCAATACCTACTGTATACTAATAGCTTTAAAACAGAGTAGTTGTCATATCTAATGTATTAAGTAGAATTTACAGTGCATACTCTTTTTAAATGGATTTCAGGCCCTGTTTTGATTATTTGTTAATATAAAAGATCTGTCTTTGCATTTTACATTATTATTTGGTAGGAAAATAGTGTGATTCTGCATGAGGCTTACAAATGTTTTCTCACTTAGACATCTAACATTGTAGACAGTGCTTTCTCTAGACTGGTTTATCATTTGTTTCTTTTACTCTTGGGATCTTGGTAGTCTTTCTTTATTTCTTTTTTTCTTTTTTTTTTTTTGTTTGTTTTTGTTTTGGGGGTTTTTTGGGGTTTTTTTTTGAGACAGAGTCTCACTATGTTGCCTTTAGTAGAGTGCTGTGGCATCATAGCTCACAGCAAGCTCAAACTCTTGGGCTTAAGTAATTCTCTTGCCTCAGCCTCCCAAGTAGCTGGGACTACAGGCGCCTACCACAACACCTGGCTATTTTTTTTTTATTGTTGTTATCATTGTTGTGTAGCAGGCCTGGGCCAGGTTCAAACCCACCAGCCCCAGTACATGTGACAGGTGCCCTAACCACTGAGCTATGGAGGCCAAGCCAGGAAGTCTTTTGCAATTTATTCTAAATAATTTAAATATTGAAGTGGAAGATAAATGGGCAATGGTACTTCCAGGTAAACCAGAATATATGGACCATGATAATTTTATGCTTTTAAATTAAATTATACTCTGTCTGTGATAGAATGTAAGTATTAAATGAAGAGTCTAATCTATATAAACACAAGTCTGGCCAGAAATCCTTGCATTTGATTAAGAGGATATAAAACATTCTAGTCTTAGGTATTGTATGTTCAAGGAGGAAAAGTATATTAAATAAAGACTAAACATCATTCATTTCTGGGTTGCTACATACGGGAAAATAAAAGACTCCATCACACCAGTTTCTTTGTTTGTTTGTTTTTCTCTGTCCACAGTATTCACTTTAATTTTCCCATGTTTACTTTCCTAGTTTTGTTTGTTTGCTTAGTTTTCTATGGATTTGACAATAATTCATTCCCCAAGTCTATCTTAAATTGTGTCTCTTCACCTTCATCCTGCCCTTGTATGTTGGAGCTCAATTGCCTAAACACCACACCATTTTTTCTTAATATACTCTCTTGTTTTATAGATTACATCCCTTAATGGGATCTTGAGAAAGAAGGCAAGAGAGATATAGTCTTTAAAAAATCTTTTATGTTTGAAAAATGTCTTTATTTTATGTTTACATTTGATTGGCAGTTTAGTTGCAAATAGAATTCTAGATTGGACATCATTATCCTTCAGAAATTTTGAGCTTTTTTTCTGCTTTGAAAGCTGAAACCACTTGGATTTCAGGTCTGCTGTTTGTGACATCTTTTCTCTCTTCTTTCTCTAGAATCCCGTTTTCATACAATTTCAAGAAAATGTGCCATGGTGCAAATCAACCTTAAACAATTACAGTGGGCATTTAGTAGGCTTTGTAACTGGAAATTCATACTCCTTGGTCTTAAAATACTTCCTTAACTAATTTGATTTTTTTACTCCATTCCTTTTCCTGAAAGCCTTATTATATAGATGTTAAATTTCCTAAACTCGTAGTTTACTTGATAGCTAAATTGATCTATACATGCATGTATACATATTATATCCATATATATGCATACATGTATGTATATATTTTTCATTTTTTTTTCTCCTAGTACCCATTTTTATAGTTCTATCTACCCCCACTCACTTAAAATTGTGTTCAATCTTATAATTTAAATATCATCTATAAGCTGGCTCCCAAAGTGATTTACCCAGTGCCAATTCCCTCTCCTTAATCTCAAAATCCAACTGGCTATTTTATCATTTTCATTTCCAAATTTACTATATCGTAACAGTGAACTCCTGATTCTTACTCCCAAAACTTTGCTTCAGCCATCATCTTCCCCCACTTTATTAATGACAGTTTACAGTGATAATGGTTCAGACCAAATCTTTGAAGTCATTTTTTTTTTTTTTTGACTCTTTTCTTTTTTCCAACTTCCCCTATCAAATTGTCCAGCAAAGGCTTTGGCTTCCAGAATCATACAGAGTTTAACTATTCACACCACTTTCATTCCCACTGAACCATTTAATGTGAGTCACTCCTGTCTCTTTTTCCCAGAGTATTGTTCTAACAAACAGGTACTCAGCCAGGATGATTTTATCTCCCAGGGGAAATTTGGCCCAGTATGCAAATATTTTTGGTATTCACAACTGAAGCATCTACTAACATTTAATAGACATAGGTTGGGGATCCTGCTAAAAATCCCATGTGCCCATCGGTACACATACATCAAATCTACCCTGCTATACATGTGTATCAAAGAATTATTTGAACAAAATGGGAGTTTTTGTTTGGGGGTTTTATTTTTTTATATTTTTAGACAAAAATCTTACTCTGTTGCCCCAGGCTAGAGTAGTGTATTGTATAAACCTAGCTCACAGCAACCTCAAACTCCAGGATTCAAGAGCTGCTCCTGCCTCAGCCTCCCAAGTAGCTGGGAGTATAGGCACTGCCCTGATGCCTGCCTAATTTTTCTACCTTTTTAGTAGTAATAGGGTCTTACTCTTGTTCAGGCAAGTCTGGAACTCATGACTCAAGTGAACCTCCTACCTTGGCCTCCCCAGGATAAAATGTAATGTTAAGATTGGAAAACCACTTATAGCTTCAAAAGTGTTTATCTCGATTCTTTGTCTCCCTTCTAGAAGCCAGAATGTTATCATCAAAATGTAGATTGAGATTTTGTTCCTCTTAGGATTGAAATCCTCCGATGTCTTCTCAGTTCAGTTTTGTTTCTTATGTTTGGTATCTATACTGATACATAACTAGGAGGATGTAAGAATCCATAGCTAATCGAATGATTTTCAATAAGTGATTGAATAAACAATTTGAATTTTTCTTTGCTAAGATTTTCTAAGTCAGTCCAAAATTTCTTTCTTCACTTGACATCAATCACAACATTTTTCAAGGTATCATATTTTCTAAAAATCTACCAATAAATGGCTTAAATATCTCTACTGACACAATCCGTTATGAAATAATAATAATGAGGAATTTTCTGTCTTGATTAGTTAAATTAATTTTATCATACCAACCTTCCACTGATGCCAAACACAAACATAGTTAAGATATTAAAATATAAATAAAAATAGCACTTTGAAATAATAATGAGGAATTTTCTGTCTTGATTAGTTAAATTAATTTTATCATACCAACCTTCCACTTGTGCCAACCACAAACATAGTTAAAATATTAAAATATAAATAAAAATAGCAATTTGAAGGAATTGTGACAACAGCTAAGATATTTGCAACATGAGATGCAATATTTGGAATAAGAGAAAAGCACAGGTAGGTGAGCCCATCATTTTCTGCTGTTATTCTGCTGTTATTTTTTTCCTCCAAGAATTTGTCAGTTCATAAGCCACATGAATCAGGAATGCAAGAAACAAAATAGCACAAAATATCTCACCATAAATTTTGGTAGTCTTAAAGTACGAAGGAGACAAAAGTCAAGGTTCAGGCTAAAACAAATAAAATGCAGTCTGCTAAACAACTCAACCTTCAGTCAGGGCACCTGAAGGACTAGTAAAAAAATGAAACAAAATAAAATTGATCACTACTTCAAATGACTAAGATCCAGACTCAATTCATAACTAAAATTTCATACCCTTTAACTCTGTCTGTCCCTGGTAACCACCACGCCCGTTTCTATGTCCTTGACTCTTTTATATTACATGTGTAGGTTAGATCATTCATGCAGCATTTTTCTTCCTGAGCCTGGCTTATCTCACTTAGCACAATGCCCTACATGTTCATCTACGTTGCCACCAATGACAGTATCTCCTTCTTGTTTAAGGTTGAATAATATTGCCTTGTGTTTATTTACCATTGCATTGTGTTTATTTACCACCCTTTCTTTATGCACTTATTTACTGATGAACACAGTTTGTCTCTAAATCTTGGCTACGATGAATAGTGCTGAAATTAACATGAGCATACTGATTTCACTCCTGTGGGATAGATACCCACAAGAGATATTTGCTAGATTGTATGTCAATTCACTTTTTAGAGGAACACACTTACTACTCTCTATGATGGCTGTACCAATTAACATTCCTACCAATAGACTATGAGGCTTCTCTTTTCTTTGTACTCTAGCTGACAGTCATCTCTTGATTATTTGGCAACAGCCATCACAATTTGTGAGGTGATATCTCATTGTGGTTTCAGTTTGCATTCCCCTGATGCCTCGTGATGTTGAGCATCTTATCTGTCTTTAGAAAAATGTCTATTTGATTTCAGGACTATACTAAAAGAAATGTTAATAAAGTTTCTACAATAGAAAAAAATAGGATACCAGATTGAAGCTGGTATTGGAAGATGAAATAAAGGGCAATGAAAAGGGTTAATATGTAGTGTAATTTGCTGTTCTAAGGAGTTGTGAAGAAAATCAAATATTAAAAGTATTACTAGTCATCACAAGTTAAGTAATGAGATAAAATTTCAGAGACTTTTATCACCTGTTTGAAATGCTATTTATGTACTAGTTTACTGTGTTTTGGTATCTTAGCAACATATTCTATAATTTTATAGATAAATAGAGGCAGAGCTCCATGTTTGTACAGAGAGAGAATAATTTGATAATTATTCTTAGACATTTTTCCATTCTTTGAGAGGAGTTTTATAACTTCAGAAACACATTAGCAGTTATTATTCTGAAAGGGAACACTGAAAGATTGTCACTCTCGGATAGAGATTTCAACTGGATGGAAGGTAAAAAAGAAAAACAACAGCACAGAAAGAGTGGCCAAAAATAATATTTTTCTGAATGGTCAGGTGAGACCAATTACACCTTTAATTGCCATTCCCTGGGTTCTAAAAATGTGATTAGAGATGCTGATATGAAATACTGCTTTTGGCCATTGATGTTGAAAACAAGTCCCATTTGTGTTTAAAGAACTTACACTAAATGATTCTGACCTAAGTCTTGACATAATTAGTCTCCATGTCTAGTTAAGGGATCCTCATAACTAAAGCTGCATTCTGGAAATACCATTGGCTATAATGACAGAGCTTATCTGAGTGAGACTATTCATCCATAGCATTGTGTCATATAAATTCTATTATACTTATTTAGAAGAGGATTGCCATGAAGCTGTTTTCATGAAATAACTCTTACCTTACTGACATAGACTGAAATGGTGAATTTTAAATTTTGTAATTTTATGAACTGTTCATGAATATTTGTCACTTCTATTTATGGTATTCTTCAAAGTAGTCAGTTCTTGTCACTTTAGAAGCTGAATAAGAAATGTTCCTCCTTATTCTGTGTATAAGTATTCACTCTCTCCCATAATTTTCTTCCTGTATTTTACTATTATTGAAAATTACAAACACACACAAACACAGAAGTAGAGGACATACTATGAGGAATTCCCATATGTATGTAATCTGGGGTTACTAATAGTGAACTCATATGCAACTTTGCTTCACCTATATTCTTACCTTACTTCCACAACACCCACCCCAGTTATCTAAGCAAGTCCCAAATATCAATAATTTAATCTATATACATATTAGAATGTATCTTTAAAAAATCGGGGCATCTTCTTTTGGACATAACAACAAAATCAATTTTAATGTCTTAAAAATATGTCCATTAATTGTAAATTACTCAGAATTCAAGTTTATCTTGTTATCTCATAAATATATATGCATGTATGTAAACACAAATATGAATATCTATGTTAACATACATATTGCATACACTCACATGTGTATATTTAAGTTAAAGTTGATATTAAGTGAAACACACCCATGTTGTATGCATGTGTATGTATCTGTGTGTATGTGTGTGATGTGTAATCATCTTCAATGACAAAAGCAACACTTCTAGACCTTGTTTCTCAGAAATTCTCATATCCCTAGATATACTGCTACTTATGTATAAGAATATTCTACGTATTAAAAGGTGTTGGGTGGATTAAAAATGTCCAATTCTCTACCAAATAGTATAGTAAACTTTGATTTAAGTAAACTTTTAAAGAGTATCTTTAATCCAGGGATTCTCAGAGCTTTAATGCTAAAAGCAGATATAGTACACAGAATTAATTACAGTTAACCTTGGAATTTCATCTCTACTTTTTGAAGCATTACTAGCCAACAACCTCTTATGAGGTATTGCTTTTTCCTGTATCCAGAGCATTAAAGAATTTTTTACAGTAAAGAGAAAAATTTTAAAAAATAATTTTTTGCAGTATTTTTTATATAGTTTGAATTTCCTTACGTACAAATTTTAGGTTCACATTTAAAAGCCTAAGGTAGTAAGTATTAATGCATGATCCCTGGACTAACTATATCAAAATCACTTGGAGAAGTCTGTTAAAAGTCTATATTGAAAGTCTCCCTGCCATCCCACTGAATCAGTATTTCTGTTGGGAGCCAAGAAATTCACATTTGAACAAATTCTCCAGGAAATTCTTATACATGCTAAAATTTTAAAACTGCTGGACCAGCCTTTCTATAAATATTTAAGGTTCATGCAAGAAGAATAAAGTGATATGAAGGAGAATAAGTATCCCTCTATTTTGTTTCAAGAGAGACTTAAAGAATATGAAATTCTCACAATTGATAGATTTTAGCATAGTCAAATTCTCTCCTTTTTAATTTGATATCACCTCAGGCCCTGATGCTCTCATGTAATTACCCATACATATCAAAAAGTGTTTCTATGTCAGGAGGCCTTGGGTTCCTGACAGAGGGACACTCTCCTGCTGGGGTATATCCACTGTAGGAATGGAGTGGCCCATATTCTCTGTGCACACCCTGCTGACTGGTCTGAGTGGTTTGAAGAAATCTCACAGAGGCTTGAGTTTCTAAAGAAACTGGAGAGTTAATAAGGTGTACAGAAAAGATAAATTAATAGAGTTGAGTGAAGTTCCCATCATAGCATGTAGGTTTTCTCTCTTTCTGCCTCTCCCAGTCTCTGTGAGTGTGATTTTTGTCTCAGATTTGAGGTCTGAGGTAGGGCTGTACATGGTTGTGGAAGAAAATTCTTCAGATGGCAGTTAGTGGCCTTGTGGCAGTTAGAGGGCCATCTTCACAGATCTGCTGTGGTATGGGGAGAGGATATGGGAGTAGAAAAATTCTTGTTCAAGCACCTCCTCACCTACACAGGAGGTTATTCCTAGGGAAACTATACTTCCCCCTTTTTTTCTGCATAGCAAGTCTGCCTACACAAGGCTACCTCTTCTTAAACATTTCACACTGAAGATACGGATATGTCATTTATACTAATCTTCTGCTTCATAGTCCATTGAGTCTCTCTTGTTTTTTGGCAAAAAAGAATGCATTTATTTTTTACATTTTTTAATTGAAAAATAATAATCTCATGTATTTATGGGATGCCACGTGGTCGTTTGATATGTTTACATTGTGGAATGTTTAAATCAAGCTAATAAACATATCCATCACTTTACATACTCATTTTTTGTGTGATGAGAACAATTCCAATCTACTCATTCAACAATTATTAATAAGTATAATCACCATGCGGTGCAATATGCGGATCATTACGAATGTTTTGAGACACAAAAAATGGAGAAACATAACATCCACAAAGACAAAAACAAATGAAGCCCCCAGCAACACCAGTAGGCTCAGCATGTTGAAACTTGCGCGGGTGAATTAGAAGGGGCGCCATTGACTGGATTCTTGGAAGTGAAATAATGGACCGTAACACAGTCTGTCTCAAAACTTTCATACTGACCTATGAAAATCTCAAAAACTCATTCCTTCCTGTCTAATTGAAAATTTGTACCCTTTGAACAGCATCTCTCCATTCCCCATCCCTCCTCCCAGCCTCTGCTAACCACAGTGCTACCCTGTTTCTATGTAAGAACACATTTCTTACCTTGGCATCCAGCACTGGTTTCATGGACATTTAATCCAGTTTCACAGGGCCCAGTGCTAAGGATTACCCTGTGCTTGGTTTAATATTCTGCAGTGACTGTCTTGAAATTCTAAATTATTTTATGCTTGACTTGTGTTTGGTAAGTGAAGGCTAATGGGACGACAAAGCATGCGCAATGTGTCGGTGGCGGTGCGTGCGCAGCAGTGGGCACAGTGGGCAGGTGCATCCAAGTACATCCTGTGGCGTCAGCTGGGCTGGGGCCTAAAGGGGTGGGCACACTAAGCGGGACTTGGACCAGGATGATGCAGATGATGGTGGGTATCAGCAATGGCTGCAGGAGAAGGAGGGACTCCAAAACCAGCCAACACCAGGATCCAAAGTGGAGGGGTCAGCTTTCCCAACTGCCCCCAGAGACTGGCCTTGCGGCATCTGCAGGAATATTAACTCTCCAGCATGGGCCCCAGGATGGGAACTGTTAGTGCTCAGGCAGTGAATTATTACAAAATAAAAGCATACACATGAATGTTGCTACAAAGCTTATCGTCTAGTTATACAGTTTATTCAAAGAGTTTAAAATCCATGATTTTGAAAATTTCTGCAATATTGCAAAGCTGAATCTATAGGTTTAAAAATTAAAATTAAAGATTATTCCATCGAATGGATAAAGCACTATACTTATAAGAAACTTCAGTGGAACCAAGTATTACGGAATTTTTTTCTTGTAATTGAAGATGCAGCAATGGAATACATAAATTGAGATTTTCAATTACAGTAGAACCTCTGTAAGTTGACCACCCAAGGGACCATAGCAAACTGATCAACATACGGAGGTGGTCGGCATTAGGAGCTAGGTCTCCTGTACTGATATGTGCATGTGGTGGATGTCTGGTCTATGAAAACAAAGTCAACTTAAGGAAGTGGTCAATATAGGGAGATGGTCAACTATGAAGGCTCTACTGTATATGCAAACCATGAAACCACATTCAGTTTCTTGTACAGCTCTAACAATTGCAGCTTATGTCAGAGGAACAATAGGATTCCATTATACATATTTACATTTAAAGTAACATTCAGATTTATACAAAATAGATTTGTGCTAAGAGTTAATTTTTTTTAGAAAAAAATTTTTCCATGAAAATCATGAGTTCTAGATATTTTGGAATTTGTATCGCAAGGTAATTTATCAGAAATTTATACTAATATTACTGCAATCTGTGTAGTATTCTTCATGTTTCCATAAAAGTTGCAAGACCAGAAAGATCCTCTGTGGAATACAAAATTATCAAAATGTATTTGTGACCTTGCATTTGTCAGGAATGACTGATGTTATAAAAATTATGTCAGTTGAAAATGAAGCTGCTAAAAACATAAAGATTTTAATCTAATACGTGCATTAGCAGAAAAGCAATTGAGGAAATTTTAGAACCAATCAAGATATAACTTCAATAAAGTATTATTTATTGTATTATATAAAATTATGACAACAAAAGAGTATTTAAAAATTTTTTTTTGTACAGTAACTTGCTTTTCCTTTTTTTAATTGCATAAATCAATTGAGGTTATAATGTCTGCATTTGTTAGGTAAAGTCCTTCTTATAACTATCTCCTGCCACCAAGAGGTGTGCCATACACCCTAACATTGTACCCATTAAGTGGGAGCATGCCTATTCCCCATCCTTTTCCCCTTCCCCCATTCCATTGTACTCTGTCCCCGACCTTGAATTGATTTGAATTTTTCTCTTATGTTGACATGTATTAGATCATCTACTGGCTTCATAATAAAATTGAGTACATTGGATTATTGCTTCTCCATTCTTGTGATACTTCACTAAGAATAATTTGTCCCAACTCTATCCAGGTTAATACAAAAGATGTAAAATCTCCATATTTTTCATGGCTGCATAGTATTCCGTGGTGTACATACACCACAGGTTGATAATCCAGTCCTGAATTGGTGGGCATTTAGGTTGTTTTCACATGTTGGCAATTGTAAATTGAGCTGCTATAAATAGTCTAGTGTCTAGTGCAAATGTCCTTATGATAAAAGGATTTTTTTTCTTCTGAGTAGATGCCTAGTAATGGGATTGTAGGCTCAAATGGGATGTCTAATTTGAGTTCCCTGAGGATTCTCCATACTTCCTTCCAAAAAGGTTGCATTAATTTTCAGTACCACCGACAGTATAAAAGTGTTCCCTTCTTTCCACATCCATTCCAGCATCTGCAGCTTTGAGACTTTGTGATGTAGGCTATTCTCACTGGGGTTAGGTGATATCATGAGTGGTTTTGATTTGCATTTCTCTGATAATCTGGGAAAATGAGCATTTTTTCAAATGTTTGTTAGCCATTCATCTGTTTTTATCAGAGAAGGTTCTATTCATATCTCTTACCCAGTGGTGGATGGAATTATTTACTCTTTTTTTGTTAATTAATTAGAGTTATCTGAAGATTCTAGTTATCAACCATTTCATTTGGTTCATTTCATGAACCATACAGATTCATACCCTGTAAATTTCTTTTCCCATTCTGAAGGCTATGTTTTTGATATACTTGTTGTGTCCTTAACTGTGCAGAAGCTTTTCAGCTTAATTAAGTCCCATTTGTTTATTTTTGTTGTTGTTGCAATGGCTGCTGATATGTTTGTCATAAAATCTTTCCCCAGCCCAACATCATCAAGATTTTCCCCACACTTTCTTCTAAGATTTTTATAATTTTATGTCTTAGATTTAAATCTTTTATCCACCCTGAGTCAATTTTTATAAGTAGTGAAAGATGAGGTTCCAGTTTCAGTCTTTTACATGAGCTTATCCAGTTCTCCCAGAACCATTTGTTGAATGGGGATTCTTTCCCACACTGTATGCTTTTGTTTGGTTTATCAAAGATCAAATGATAAGTAAAGACTGGTTTTATCTCTTGGTTTTCTATCCTGTTCTTTATATCTATGTCTCTATTTTTGTGCCAATACCATGCTGTTTTGAATTCTGTGGACTTGCAGTATAGCTTGAAATCTGGTAGGGTAATGCCTCTGGCTTTGCTTTCTTTACTAAGAATAGTCTTGGCTATACAAGGTTATGCCTTGTGCATACAAAATGAAGTACTATTTTTTCCAAATCTTCAAAGTATGATGCCACTATTCTAATGGGGATTGCATTGAATCTGTAGATTGCTTTGGGTAGAATAGACATTTGGAAAATGTTGATTCTTCCCAACCAAGAGGATGTTATGTTCTTCCATTTATTGGTACCTTCTGCTATTTCATTTCTTGGGCTTTCATAATTCTCTTTGTAAAGATCCTTCACCTCTTTTGTTAGGTATATTTCTAAGTATTTCATTTTCTTTGAAGCTACTGTGAAAGTTATTGTGTCCTTGATTTGCATCTCAACTTGGCCTTTATTGGTATATACAAAGACTACTGATTTGTGGATATTAATTTTATACCCTAAGACATTACTATATTTCCTGGTCACTTTCAGGAATTTTGTGTTTGAATCTCTGAGGTTTTCTAAGTATAAGATCATATCATCAGCAAAGAGTAAGAGTTTGATGTCCTCAGCCCCCATTTGGGTGCCCTTTATATCCTTCTCTTGCCTGATTCCATTGGCTAGAACTTCCAGCACAATGTTGAATAATAGTGGTGACAGTGGACTTCTTTGTTTGGTTTCAGTTCTAAGTGGAAAAGCTTTCAATTTTACTCCATTCAGTATGATGTTCTCTGTGGGTTTGTCATAGATTGCTTCATTCAGCTTAAGAAATATGCCACTTATGCCTATCTTTGTAAGTGTTCTTGTTAGAAAAAGATGCTAAATTTTGTCAAATGCTTTTTCTGCATCTACTGAGAGGATCATATGGTCTTTGTTTTTGCCTTTATTGATATGGTGAATTACAATAATGGATTTAAATATATTAAACCAGCCTCACATCCATTGAATGAAGCCTACTTGATTATGATGTATAATTTTTAATGTATAGCTGCAATCTATTAACTAAAATTTTGTTGAATACTTTTGCATTGATATTCTTTAGTGTAATTGGTCTGTAATTCTCTTTTTTACCTTGGTCCTTCCCTGGTTTCAGAATCAGGGTGAGATTTGCTTCATAGAACATGCTGAGGAAAGTCCCTTCCTTCTGAATGTTTTGGAATAGTTTGTACAATATAGGTACAAGCTCATCTTTTAAGGTGTGATAGAATTCTGGGGTGAAGCATTTGGTTCCAGGCTTTCTTTGGCTGGAAGAGTTTTATTGTTTCTTCAATCTCAGTTTTTCATGTTGGTGTGTTCAAGAGATCTATTTATTCCTGGTTACATCTAGGGAGATGTTGTGATTCTAGATGTTGGTCCATTTTCTCTACAAATTTCTGGGCACAGAGTTTTTTGTAATATTCAGAAAGAATCTCTTCTGTTTCTATGATATCAGTTGTTATTTCCTCCTTTTCATTTCTCATTGAAGTTATTAAAGATTTTACTTTTTTATTTCTAGTTAATCTGGCCAATGATTTATCAATTTTATTTATCTTTCATAGGACCAACCTTTTGTTTCATTGATTTTCTGAATGATTCTTCTGTTTTCAATTTCATTTATCTCTGATTTAATTTTGGTTATTTGCTTTAGTTTTGAGATTAGATTGCTCTTCCTTTTCCATTTCTTTTCATTGGATTGTTTATGTGCTCTCTGTCTGTTTTTCAGATGTAGGCATCTAATGAGACAAATTTCCGTCTTAGGGCTGCTTTTGCAGTGTCCCACAGATTTTGGCAACTTATGTCTTCATTCTTATAATACTCAAGAAGTTAATGATTTCCTTTTCTATTTCTCCCTAGACCCAACTGTCATTTAGCATAAGGTTGTTTATTTTCCATGCCTTTGGGAATTACATCTTTATTGCCTTGTAGTCTCAGAAGATACAAAGTATAATTTCAGTTATTTTGATTTTGTCAAGGTTTAATTTGTGTGCTAGGATATGAACTATTTTGGAAAATGTTCAATGGGTTGATGAGAAAAATGCATATTCCTTAGCTTTGGGATGGTGTATTCTGCATATGTCTATTAAACACAGTTGTTCTATAGTAACATTTTAGTCCCTTGTATCTTTGTTTAGTTTCTGTTTAGAGGATCTCTCCAGCTCTGCAAGAAGGATCTTAAAGTGCCCTACTACTATGGTGTTATAGGATATCATATTGCTCAGACTAATTAAGGTCTGTTTCATAAATGTGTTTCACAAATTTACATTGAATGCATAAATATTAAGAATTGAAATGTCCTTTTGTTGTAGTGTTTCCTTGACCAATATGAAGTATCCATCTTTGTCTGTTTTGACTTGAGTTGCTTTAAGTCCATGTGTATATGAGAAGACTTCTTCTCCACCCATTGGCTCAGTTCTGGCCTCTGGGCCTTATTCAAGATCACTTGCTTACTTGTTCAAGCTCTCCCAAAGTACCTCCAGCTAGTGCTCAGGTCCTCCCCCCCCCAAAAAAAAAAAAAAAAAAAAGTCTGTAGGTCAGGCTCTATCTGAGAACCACCTAACTGGCCAAGAGAACAAGCAAGTACTTGCCGCTGTGTGATTCTCACTGCTTCTGACCTCCTTGTGGGCTCCTGGCATCTTCTGCTGCCTCCCTGTGTCCCAGACACAATGTTCTGGACATGGCCTGCCAGCCAGAGATGCTTGGAATCCTTTCTCCTCAATTTCACCCTATGTGACTGCAAAGGAGCTGGCTCTAATCTGCCATCTTGCTCTCCCCAATAACTTTAATTTTAAATTTTTAACTGTATGTTGTCATTCATCTAGAATTATTGCCTACATTTTATTTTATAGGTAATACAACATTTTAACTGTAAAGAGGTTGATATTTAGTATCGTTAATACTATTTCCCCCTGTTTTGCAAAAAAGGCACAGCATATTTTAATTTTGCACAAGGATCCATAATTTGTGTAGCTGGTCTTAATGACATCTAAGGTTTTTTTCTTAACTGATATCCAGCCTCCCCTTTCCCACTCTCATTCCTGTATTTCTTTCATCCTAGGTTTTCTAGCAAAGTGTCTGTCTGCATCTGCCAATAATGGTTGGTTATTCTTCATACAGCTCTTTTATAAATGTTCTTGCTGACACAAGAAATGTAGTTACCTCTCCCCAGCTACTATCTTTATCTACCTCTCTCTTACTTGCCTTTTACTTTGCAGCTAAAATAGTTCTTTTGCAATAAACTGACCCCTCAGAATTTACCAGTTAAACATTTTAATAGAATCACTTACTTCTAATATATGGCTCCTATCACAGTTATAACTGTATATTGATTAATATGATTTAATTAATGTCAGCCTCCCTCTGTAGACTTAAATGTCTGTGATGGAAGATACCTTATCTTTTTTAATTTGGTTCAGTTTTTTCCATTTCTCTTACCATCATTAACTCCAATACTTACCGGAGGGTTGGACATATGGTAGGTACACAAGAAATATTAGTTATAATGAATTAACTAGTAAAAAATGTGACCACGATAAATGATAATACAAACATTTCTTATTCATGAAGTCTTAGTCATTATTACCCTACTACTCATGAGCTATGTAGATACGGAATAATTTATCTATTTTTGCCAATGTGTGGTGTCATAAATGGAAGGAATGGCTGTCATTTTTAACGTTTGAAAATTACTTTAATTGCATAATCTGAAACTTTAAATCTGGGCAGTTATGTTCTGCCAACACATTCAATTAGCCAACTCATCCTTCCTATAAATGTAAATAAGACATTTGTGATTTTTGTCCAGAAAAACTACAAGAGAAAAGTATTTTCTCTCATCCTAAAGTATTTTCTTTAAATGCTAGATATCATTTATTCTTATTTTAGGGGAGAGATGTAAAGGAGGCATGGAATTAAAAATGAACATAGTCCAGAAACCATTCTTCAAATTTCTCTCTAGAAATAATTAGAATAAAAATGTGGACATCTAATATAATAAGGGAAAGGGTATTTAAAAAAAAAAAATGAAAACATGAAGATATATCTAATGTAGATTAAGAATTAGATTTACACGCTTTTATTTTTCCATGGTTCTTCATCAATATGTACCTTAAACCCCAAGTTATTATTTACTACTTCAAAATCTTTATTATTAATAGATTTGTTAAAAATAGTAATTTTAAAAATATTTGAATAAAAAATAATCATGCTATTGGTAAACTACCACTGCATGTTCATTGATTTGGACTTATAAATAATATCTGAAGGTTTGTTTGGTTTCTTGAGCAGAAAGAATAAGCTAAAAGCAAATGAACCTTTTAGGACATGTTTTAGAGAATGAAATTTTATCTTATGAATGATATGTGTAAAAAGAGATTTATCAAGTTCATTTTACTATTTTGAAACTTCTTAATATAAATATTTTTCAAAACAATTTAATAAAACATTCATCCTTCAATGTAAATCCTTTAAAACATTTTATCCTTGGTAAGATGGTGCATAGTTACCCAAATGTTTACCTGAGACTCCATTATAGATTCTGAATCATGCTTTTAGTCAATTCTTAACTTCCCAGAATAAAAACCATTCATTTAGTTTTTTAAAAAGTAGTCAAAAATGATCTGTCATTCTGAGTCTCTTTTAATCAGAGAAAATGTAGAACTTTCCAGCACAACTAGAACACTCTTATTTTTCTTCATGTGTATATTAATGCATTTATAGGATACAATGTGCTGATTTCATATAAAATTAGGAATACTTACATCACACTGGTTAGTACATACTTTATCTCATTTACTTAATTATTGTGTTAAGAGAGTTATACTCTATACTAATATATCTGACATGTACCCTTGCATTATACACCATAGGTGTGATCCCACCATTCACCCTCCCTTAATCTGACCTCCCCTCTCCTCTCCATCCCCACTTCTTCCTCTTTCATCTTGGGCCATAGTTGTGATCCATTCTTCATATGAAAATGTGAGCTATTATAAATTGGTTTCATAATAGTACTGAGTACATTGGATATTTTTTCTTCCATTCTTGATATACTTGAATAAGTAGGATATATTTCACCTCCATCCATGTAAATGTAAAGGAGGTAAAGTCTCCATCTTTGTTTAAGGCTGCATAATATTCCATGGTATACATATACCACAATTTATTAATCCATTCATGGGTTGATGGGCATTTGGTTTTCTTCCATGACTTGGCTGTTATGAATTGAGCTGCAATGAACAATCTGGTGCAAATATCTTCATTATAAAGTGATTTTTGGTCCTTTGGATATACATCTAGGAGAGGAATTGCAGGATCAAATGGCAGGTCTACTTTTAGATCCATGAGTATTCTCCATACTTCTTTCTAAAAGGAATGTATTATCTTCCACTCCCACCAGCAGTGCAGAAGTGTTCCCTCTTCTCCACATCCACGCCAATGTCTGTAGTTTTGGAATATTGTTATGTGAGTCACTCTTAACAGGAGTTAGATAATATCTCAAAGTGCTTTTGATTATTTGCATTTCTCTGATGATTAAAGATGATGAGCATTTTTTCATGTGTCTATATCTTCTCCAGTAGTTCACGTGCCTATCTTCTCCATGTAGGTCATGTGCCTATCTTCTTCAGAGAAGCTTCTGTTCAAGTCCCTTGCCCACAATGAAATGGGATTACTTGTTCTTTTCTTATTAATAAGTTTGAGTTCTCTGTGGATTTTGGTTATCAAACCTTTGTCAGAAGCATAACCTGAAAATATCCTCTTCCATTCTGAGGGCTGTCTGCTTGCTTTACTTACTGTGTTCTTGGCTGTGCAGAAGTTCTTAGTTTGATCAGATCCCAGTAATGTATTTTTGATGTTGCTTCAATTGCCCAGAGGGTCCTCCTCATAAAATATTCTCCAAGGTATTTCTTCATGTGTTTTTCCTGCATTCTCTCTAAGAATCTTTATAGTTTCGTGTCTTAAGTTTCAATCTTTTATCCAGTGAGAGTCAATTTTTGTTAATGGTGAATGGGGTGGGTCCAGTTTCATTCTTCTACCAGTCACCAGCCAATTCACCCAGCACCATTTGTTAAACAGGGAATCTTTTCCCCCATTTATATTTCTGATAGACAAATCAAAGATCAAATGATGTTAAGTGTCTTGGATCATCTCTTGGTTCTCAATTCTGTTCCATATATCTACCTCTCTATTTTTGTGCCAATACCATGCTGTTTTGATCACTATAGATTTATAGTATAGTTCAAAGTCTGCTAGCATGATTCCTTCTGATTTGTTTTTTATTTCTGAGTAATGTCTTGTATATTTGAGGTTTTTCCTGGTTCCATTTAAAATGAAGTACTATTTTTTTCCAGATCTTTAAAGTATGATGGTGGTGCTTTGATAGGGGTGCATTAAATTTGTAAATTGCTTTGGGTAATATGGACATTTTTAACAATGTTGATTGTTTCTAGCCATGATCATGGTATGTTTTTCCATTTGTTAACATCTTCAGCTATTTCTTTTCTCAGAGTTTCATAATTCTCTTTATAGAGATCTTTCACATCCTTTGTTAGATAAACTTCCAAATATTTCATCTTCTTTGGCACAACTGTAAAGACAATAGAGTCCTTGACTGTTTTTTGGCTTGACTATTATTGGTATATATAAAAGCTGCTGATATGTAAGTATTAATTTTGTGTCCTGAGATGCTACTGTATTTCTTGATCACTTCTAAGAGTTTTGTGATCGAGTCTCTGATGTTTTCTCAGAGCTTCAGGATATCCTCAGATCCATCCTCCATAATGACCAGCACAATGATCTACCACCAATGTAAACTCACTCGAAATTCTTAACCAAAACCCAAGTTCCACAGTGGTGAAAAAATTCAAAATGTCCACTGGACTTTTGAAAAACTTGACACCCAATATACTACAAGGCTTACCAATACTCTCAATTAATGTGAATGGCTTAAACTGTCCTCTTAAGAGGCACAAGTTGGTTGACTGGATACAAAAACTCAGGTCAGACATCTTCTGCATACAAGACTCTCATCTTACCTTAAGGGTTAAATATAGACTCAGGGTTAAGGAATGGGCATCTGTAATCCAGGCAAATAGAAATCAGAATAAAGCAGGGTGGCAATTTTATTTGCAGATACACTAAACTTTAAACCAACAAAAGGAAGAAAAGACAAGGATGGTCACTTCATATTTATTAGGGGAAACACTCAGCATGATGAAATGTCAATTATTAACATTTATGGGCCCAACCACAATGCTCCTCAATTTATAAGGGAGACTCCAACAGACATGAGCAATTTAATATCTTCTAGCACCATAATAATTGGAGATTTTAACACCCAATTGTAGTGTTGGATAGATCATCCAATAGGAAACTACACAAAGAAGTTTTGGACATAGATTTCACCATACAACAGTAGAATTTAATAGATATCTACAGAACATTTCATCCTAACAAAACTGAATACACATTCTTCTCATCAGCCCATGGAACATCCTCCAAAATTGATCACATCTTAGGTCACAAGTCTAACTTCAGCAAACTTAAAAACATAGAAATTATTTCTTGTATTTTCTCAGATCATCATACAACAAAAGTTGAACTCACCAATAACAGGTATCTGCATACTCATACAAAGACATGGAAACTAAATAACCTTATGCTGAATGATATCTGGGTCATAAATGAGATTAAGAAAGAAATTGCCAAATTTGTGGAACAAAGCAATAATGAGGACACAAATTATCAGAACCTGTGGGATACTGCAAAGGCAGTCCTAAAAGGGAAATTTATAGTGTTGTAAGCCTTCATTAAGAGAACAGAAAGAGAGGAAGTCAATAACTTAATGGGACATCTTAAGCAACTAGAAAAGGAACAACATTCCAACCCTAAACCCAGGAGAAGAAAATAAATAACTAAAATTAGAGCAGAATTAAATGAAATCAAAAACAAAAGAAACATTCAAAAGATCAATGAATCAAAAAGTTGTTTTTTTTGAAAAATTCAACAAAATCGACAAACCTTTGGCCATCCTAACAAAAATAAAAAATTAAATTCCATAGTATCATCAATCAGAAATGACAAAGGTGAAATAACAATGGACACTTCCAAAATTCAAAAAATCCTTAATAAATACTACAAAAAACTATTCTCAGCAATATGAAAATCTGAAAGAAATTGACCAATAATTGGAAGCACACCAACTTCCTAGACTTAATCAGAAAGAATTGGAAATGCTGAATAGAGGTATATCAAATACTGAAATAGAATCAACTATACAAAATCTCCCAATAAAGAAAAGTCTGTGGAGAGTGAGAGCAAGATGGCGGCTGAGTAACAGCTTCCCTGAAACTGGGCACCGTGGGTCTGGGGGGATAAGACTCCAGGCACCTCTGGCTGGTGGAATATGCCTATAATAATCCCTTTGAGGATACAGAGAGTCAGCAAGAGACTTCTGGACCCCAAGAGGAGGACAAAAACAGTGGAAAACTGGCAAGTGGTTGCATGTGTTCAATTGGTCTAATCCTGCCGGCAGCTGTAAGTACAGCAGCAGCAAGACTGCAAACCAGAAAGGCCTTACCTGTGAACTGTTTTGGTGTTTTTGGACTTGGCACTCAGTTGAACTGCCTTGGGGAGAGCTTGACCAAGAGTGTGGTGAACTTTGGGCATTGTCTAGGGCCCCAGACTAAGTTGGAGCTGGACGGAGCTAAGAGTGTTTGGGTGTGGGCCACAGGGAGACATTGTGAGAAAACTGCCCAAGCCTGCTCCACCCTCAGGGTTGCAGAACTAGGATCGGGTGGGAGCTAGCAACATTGTGACGAGCAGCCTAAAGGTGGGGACTGAGCTGCCTTACAGCCTTAACCCTCAGGGGCAGAGTGAGACCAGTTTTGGCACACTAGGTAAGTGGATAGCCAACTTCAGCAGTGATCCAAGAGACAAGGACTTTCCTGGGAAAGCTTCTGCTTAGCCAAATCTAGAAGTTTAAAGTGCCTTTTAAGAGGGCTGAAGAGAGATTTAGGGTCTCACCCTGTCGGGTTTGAGAAATCAGTGGAGGCCTCCAGTCGGATCACCATTGTGATTAACATTTCATACCCCAGAAGACCACCTGTTGCCCAGACAATATTCAACAAAATATATATACTGCTTTGTTTTTGGTTGTGGTTTTTTTTTTTTTTGTTATTTTTTATTTGTTTGTTTTTGTTGTTTTTTAATTTCAACCTTTTCCATACAGAATTTTTCTTTTCTTTTTTTTTTCTTCACTTTCTCCATTTTTCTAGTTTAAATACAATTTCCCATTGCTGCCTTTTTCAATATTCACAACTTAATATTTGCTAGTGTTTCTACCCCTATTATTTGTTTTTTCACCCAATTTTATCCCATAAAGTTTTCTGTTTGCTTGTTTTGGTTTGATTTATAGCATTTTTGTCTTTCCTCTCTACTTGGTGGAGGTGGGGTACTGTGTCTGATCAGGTTGGCAAAGAGCTGCTGACCTCAAGGGAACTACACAACTGGGCACCCCCAGAGGTTGGAGTTTTTTTAAAGGTTGTGTCAAAGTACCCTACTGTACACCTGTATTGCTCTGTCTACCTCTTTCTGTTTCTCTCTTCTTTTTGTCAATATTCCCTTTTACCCACCCCCTCTCCTTTTTTTATTTTATTTTCATTCTTTCTTTTTTTCTTTCTTTTATCCCTTCTTGCTCTTCAACCTTCTCATCCTTCTGGTCCTGTACCAAAAGGACTAATTGAAACCTTAGTCCACAGGAACCAGAACTTAAAGAGCAAGAGGAAGTGAAAGGAAAATTAAGGCAAGGAAACAGATAAAAGAAATCACTCATGAGGATGAATCAGCAGAAAACCCCAGGCAACATGAAGTACCAGATCAGAGCAACCCCTCCAAGGGACCATGAGGTAGCTAGTGCAGAGGATTCCACCTATAAAAAAATGTTAGGAATGACAGAGAGGGAATTTAGAATACATTGATTAAAACAATGAAGGAAATGATGAAAAAAGTGAAGGAAACTGCTAATAAAGTGGAAAATAATCAAAAGGGAATCCAAAAACAGAATCCAATAAGAGATGAATGATATGAAGAATATGGAAAGGATATAGTGGAGCTGAAACAACTGAAGCAAATAATTAGGGAACTTAAAGATGCAATGGAAAGTATCAGCAACAAGTTAGACCATGCAAAGAAAGAATTCTGGAGGTAGAGGACAAAGTTATTGAGATAATTCAGATTGTTCAAGAGGCAGAAAAGAAGAGAGAGAAAGCAGAACATTCACTGACAGAATTATGGGACTTTATGAAGCATTCCAACATACAAGTTATAGAAATCCCAGAAGGGGAAGAAGAATGTCCCAGAGGAATGAAAGCCATCCTAGAGAATATTATAAATGAAAATTTCCCAAATATCACCAAAGATTCTGGCGTTCAGAAAGATATCGGACCCCAGGTTGCCTCAAATCTGAGCTTCTCCAAGACATATTGTGATGAACCTGTCCAATGTCAAGACCAAAGAAAAGATTCTGCAAGGTGCCAGGAGTATGCGCCAGTTGACCTACAGTGGCAATTTCATCAGAGTGACTGCAGACTTCTCTAATGAAACTTTCCAAGCAAGAAAACAATGGTCATATACATTTAATCTACTTAAACAGAACAATTTCCAGCCCAGAATTCTGTACCCTGCTAAGCTAAGCTTTAAAATTGATGGAGAAATCAAATCATTTACAGATATACAAACATTGAGGAAATTTGCCACAACAAGACCAGCTCTACAGGAAGTCTTTCAACCTGTTCTACACACTGACCATTACAATTGATCAGCAGCCAAGTAAGAACTCAGAAATTAAAGGACAGAACGTAACTTTCACACTAATGTAAAAGATAAAACTAAGCAATGGACTCCACAAAATAAGATGAATAGAATACTACCACACTTATCAATTATCTCAATAAATGTTAACGGCTTGAATTCCCCACTGAAGAGACATAGATTGGCTGACTGGATTAAAAAACACAAGCCATCCATTTGCTGTCTACAAGAAACACACCTGGCTGCAAAAGACAATTTAAAACTCTGAGTCAAGGGTTGGAAGACAAATTTTCAGGCAAATGAAATTCAGAAGAAAAGAGGAGTTGCAATCTTATTTTCAGATACATGTGGATTTAAAGCAACTAAAGTCAAAAAAGACAAAGATGGTCACTTTATATTGGTCAAGGGAAAAATACAAGAAGATGTTTCAGTTCTAAATATTTATGCACCAAATTTAAATGCTCCCAGATTCTTGAAATGGACCTTATTCAGTCTGAGCAAAATGATATCCAATAATACCATAATAACAGGGGACTTTAACACTCCTCTTACAGAGCTGGACAGATCCTCTAAACAGAAATTAAACAAAGATATAAGAGATTTAAATGAGACCGTAGAACAACTGTGCTTGATAGACACATATAGAACACTCCATCCCAAAGATAAAGAATATACATTCTTCTCATCACCCCATGGACCATTCTCCAAAATTGATCATATCCTGGGACACAAAACAAATATCAACAGAATAAAAAGAATTGAAATTTTACCTTGTATCTTCTCAGAGCACAAGGCACTAAAGGTGGAACTCAACTTTAACAAAAATGCTCGACCCCACACAAAGGCATGTCAATTAAACAACCTTCTGTTGCATAACAGATGGGTGCAGGAAAAAATAAAACACGAAATTATTAACTTCCTTGAGCATAACAACAATGAAGACACAAGCTACCAAAACCTATGGGATACTGCAAAAGCAGCTTTGAGAGGAATATTTATTACTTTAGATGCCTACATTCAAAAAACAGAAAGAGAGCACATCAACAAACTCACAAGCCATCCTATAGAATTGGAAAAATAAGAACAATCTAAGCCAGAACCTAGTAGAAGAAAAGAAATATCCGAAATCAAGTCAGAGATCAATGAAATTGAAAACAAAAGAAACATTCAGAAAATTAATAAAACAAGGAGTTGGTTTTTTGAAAAAATAAGTAAAATAGATAAACCATTGGCCAGACTAATTACAAATAGAAAAGTAAAATCTCTAGTAACCTCAATCTGAAATTATAAAGGGGAAATAACAACTGATCCCACAGAGATAGAAGAGATTATCTCTGAATACTACCAGAAACTCTATCTCCAGAAATTTGACAATGGATCAATTGTCAAATGAATTAATATTTGGAATCACACCTTCTCCCTAGACTTAGCCAGGAAGAAATAGAGCTCCTAAAGAAACCAATTTCAAGCACTGAGATTAAAGAAACAATAAAAAAGCTTCCAAGCAAAAAATGCTCTGCTCCAGATGGCTTCACACCAGAATTCTATCAAATCTTCAAGGAAGAGCTTATTCCTGTACTTCAGAAATTATTCCAAAAAATTGAGGAAGAAGAAATCTTCCCCAACACATTCTATGAAGCAAACCTCACCCTGATACCAAAACCAGGAAAAAACCCAACCAAAAAGGAGAATTTCAGACCAATTTCACTTATGAATATAGATGCAAAAATTCTAAACAAAATCCTAGCCAATAGATTATAGCTCATCATCAAAAAAGTCATACAAGGTGGCTCTGTGGTGCAATGGATAGTCCATTGGACTTCTAGTGATGAAAAAAGTCATACATCATGATCAGGTAGGTTTTTTCCTAGGGATGCAAGGCTGGTTTAACATATGCAAGTCCATAAACGTTATCCACCAAATTAACAGAGGCAAAAATAAAGATCATATGATCCTCTAAACAGATGCAGAACAAGCATTCAATAAAATCCAGCATCCTTTTCTAATTAGAACACTAAAGAGTATAGGCACAGGTGGCACATTTCTAAAACTGATTGAAGCTATCTATGACAAACCCACAGCTAATATTTTATTGAATGGAGTAAAACTGAAAGCTTTTTCTCTTAGAACTGGAACCAGAATAGGTTGTCTTCTGTCACCTCTACTATTCAACATAGTGCTGGAAGTTCTAGCCAATACAATTAGGCAAGACAAGGAAATAAAGGGAATCCAAATGGGAGCAGAAGAGGTCAAACTCTCCCTCTTTGCTGACAACATGATTTTATACTTAGAGAATCCCATAGACTCAACCACAAGATTCCTAGTAGTCATCAAAAAGTACAGTAATCTTTCAGGATATAAAATCAATGTTCACAAGTCAGTAGCCTTTGTATACGCCAGTAACAGTAAAGATGAGAAGATAATTAAGGACACAATTCCCTTCACCATAGTTTCAAAGAAAATGAAATACCTAGGAATATACCTAACGAAGGAGGTGAAGGACCTCTATAAAGAAAACTATGAAATCCTCAGAAAGGAAATAGCAGAGGATATTAACAAGTGGAGTAACATACCATGCTCATAGATAGGAAGAATCAACATTGTTAAAATGTCTATACTTCCCAAAGCAATCTAACTATTCAATGCCATTCCTATTAAAATACCAACATCGTACTTTCAAGATTTGGAAAAAATGATTTTGCATTTTGTGTGGAACCAGAAAAAAACCCGTATAGCTAAGGCAGTTCTTAGTAATAAAAATGAAGCTGGAGGCATCAGCATACAAGATTTTAAGCTGTACTACAAAGCCATAGTGGTCAAGACAGCATGGTACTGCTACAAAAATAGAGACATAGACACTTGGAATGGAATAGAAAACCAGGAAATGAAACTAACATCTTATAACCACCTAATCTTTGATAAACCAAACAAGAACATACCTTGGGGGAATGACTCCCTATTTGATAAATGATGTTGGGAGATCTGGATATCCACATGCAAAAGACTGAAACTGGACCCACACCTTTCCCCACTCACAAAAATTGATTCAAGATGGATAAAGGACTTAAATTTAAGGCATGAAACAATAAAAATCCTCAAAGAAAGCATAGAAAAACACTGGAA
>CAUYPK010034102.1:0-24541 GCA_963574355.1 Loris lydekkerianus
AAAAACATAGCCCCTGTCTTAGGTTGCCTGCTCTTGCAGTTTCAGTCTTACCCGTCATGGGGATACAAACATCAATGGTTTGGTCCCTGTCTTAGGTTGACTGAATGCAGAGTGATCTTACCCGTCTTTGGGTACTATGAAAAATTAGAATGATACCTTATATGTCTGGTTAGTTTATTAATTTCCCCATGATTAGGACAGATTGCAGTTTTTGATAGTCTGTGGGTGTGTCTGCATATACACACAGAAGGGCTGAGTTACAGAGAGCAGATTGCCTGTATCTGCATAACACTTCTTTCAAAAAACCAGCAAGCAAACACATTCCCCCTTACGCCTCTTCCTATTTTCCTCCAAGCAGGAAAGTAGAGAAGTCTCCCATGGAAAACAGACAGCCAAGGTTGATCAAACCTTAAGAGAAAAATATTCACCATGATAGGGGAAGACAAAAGAAGGGTTTTAAAAAGAAAAGAAAAAATCCAAGAATAAATATAAATAAAGCAGAAGAAAAATTCTCTTAAGGGAGAATTGTCTGCCCTTGATATCATTAGTAGCAGAGAATTAGATATAAGATGCTGTAATGCAGATGAAAGATCTGTGTCTAGCAGCGTAACCTGAAATAGAGAGAGTGGAAGAGTTTCAGGGGGTAGAATTTCCGATGTTTAGTGAAGGGTGAGATTTTAAAGTAAATTTGGACTGATCCAGCAGGATGTTCTCATTATCAGTGCTATACTTTGGACATGTCCCCAAACTTCATATATTAGAAACTTTATCTGTGACGTGGGGTGTTGGGAGGTGACGCCTAATGGGAAGCGTTTGAGTTATGGGATGCTGCCCTCATAAATGGATTGATGCTGTTATCTCAGAAGTGAGCTTGTGATCAGGGGAGCGGATTCTGAGTTCAGGCCCCTTTGCTCTCTCTTTCACCCATATGATCACTTCCCACCGTGTTGTGACACAGCCAGAAAGCTCTTACCAAATGTCAGTGCCTTGGTCTTGAACTTTCCAGCCTCCAGAGCTGTGAGGAATAAATTCTGTTCTTTATAAATTACCTGGTCTGTGGTGTTCCGTTATAGCAGCACAAAACATACTAAGACAGAAAATTGGTACCAGAAAGTGTGGTGCTGCTACAACAAATATCTAAAAATGTGCAAGTGGCTTTGGGACTGGTAAAAAAAACAAGAGAATTTGGAGGAATAGACTTGGAAAAGCTTATATTGCCATGAACAAAACATTAAGGGTGATTCTGGTGCATGCTCAGAAGAAAAGTATAGGGAAAGTGTGTTCAGAATGTTGGTAGAAATATGGACAATAAAGACTATTCTGATGAGGTCTCAGAAGAGGGGATTGAGAAATATTTTATTGGAAAGTGGAGTATTTGCCATTCTTGCTCTAAATTGGCAAAGAACTTGGCTGAATTATGTCCATACCCTAGGGCATTGTGGAAGGCAGACATTAAGAGTGAAGAAGTAAGGTATACAGTGGAAGACGTTTCTAAACAAAATATTGAAGGAGCTGCATGATTACTTTTAACTGCATATAGCGAGACTTAAGAGGAGATAACAATTTAAAAACAGAATTTCCAATTAAAAGTGAAGCAGAGCAGACTTGTTTGAAAAATGTTCAGTCTGGCCATGTAAAAAATGTAAAATCATGTAAAGAAGCCCAACCCTCCTAAAGGGGTGAGTTAAGAAGCCAGGTGCTATTATCAGGATGGGAGGAGAATGAGCCTGCAGGAATTTGGGAGATACTTGAGGCTGACACTCCCAGCATAGGCCCAGAGCGCCAGCAGAGCTGGGCATTTTCTGGAGGGTGGAGCCCCAGGACATGGGGCTCCGAGCTCATGGCCCAGGACCACCTAGCGACTCTGCTCCCTGTGTTCCAACATAGTGCTCCTCGGCCACCCCAGGTGTGACTCAGGTGTAGCTCACGCTGGTTCTCCAGATGGTATAAGGAGTAAGCTTTGGCAGTGTCCATGAGGTGCTAATTCTGCAGGTGCACAGGACCCATTACCTGTGTGGCCGTGGTGGCCTCTACCCCTATTTCAAAGGATGTATAGAGAACCCTGGCACGGAAGAGAAGCCTACACAGAGAGTTCTCACTGGGCTGTGCCTGATGGGCCCTGGCCCCACCCCAGAGCTATAGATCCACCAGCATGTAGCCCTAGCCTGGGAAAGCTGTGAACATGAGGTTTCAAACCATGACAACTACTGTGTAGGCTGGGCCCAGCAAAGGGGCATGGCTGCCAGAAGCCCTGGGGACCCAACACCCACCCCGGTGTTCTGGAGTCTGAAGATTTAGTGTTCACACTGCTGGATTTTGGGCATCCTTGGGGCCAATTACTTTTTTTTTTTTTTTTTTTTGTCTTATTTCTCCCTTTTGGAATGGCCCTGTCTAACCCGTGCCTGGCCTACACGCATTTTGGAAGCACATAACTTGTTTAACTTTGCAGGCTCACAGGTAGAGGGGAATTTGCTTCAGATAAATCATGCCTTGAGTCTCACCTATATCTTATTTAGATGAGACTCTAGACTTTGGATTTTGAGTTGTGGCTAGAATGCGTTAAGAATTTGGGGGCTACTGAGATAGCCTGATGTATTTTCCTTACGAGAAAGACATGAATTTTGGAGGGCAGGAGAAGAATGATGGGGTTTGAATATGTTCCCCAAAATACATGTGTAGGAAACTTGATCCCTTCTCTGGGGGTGGTTGGAAATGGGGCCCAGTGGGAGATTCTTGGGTCATATAGCCATTGCCCTGGTAAATAGATCAATGCCATTATCTCAGGAGTAGGCTCACAATCGCAGGAGTGAGTTCCTTACGAAAGGATGAGTTCAGCCTTCTCTGTCTTGCTCTCTCTCTCTCACCCTCTGATACTTTCCACCATGTTTGACACAGGAAAAGGCCCTCACCAAATCCCACTACCTTGATCTGGTCCTTTCTAGCCTCCAGGAATGTAAGAAAATAAACTTCTGTTCTTTATAAATTACTCAGCTTCAGGTATTCTGTTACAGCACCACAAAATGGATTAAAACAAACAGTTATGTGCCTCACTCATAGCCATATACTATATTAGCTGCAGAATTAAGTCTAGAATGCTGGTGGGCTAATTTCCAGTCCCAGGTGATTTCTGTTACCTAACCCCATAAAAGGGACAGAAATATCTGATTCTATGGGGGATTCCAAAATTCTGCAGCGTAAGCTTACAGAACACATAAGATCAACTTTGTGTATTTTTATATATAAATATGACCTAACACCTAAGAGCTAAAAATTGTTACCCAATAGCTAATTATTACCTACCTAATGTAAACAGTAATGATTCTAATCACCTTTTATTTTTTTTCAAATTTAGAAGAGCTATTTTATGATGATTTGATAGGCCTCTTTAAACTTTTATCCTAGGAAATTGGAATAGGAGCTTTAATATTTTTCTCATGATAAATTTTCCTTAAGCACAGCATTCACTATTTCCCGCTCATCAATATTTTCAAAGATAGATAGTGTAGTGTTCACATATTTGAAGACGGCACTAAGGCCTGGTCCTGTGAGTATTTGGAAAGCAGAAGTCACTGTCTTGTCCCTCTCGCCTCCAGTTAGACTATAATAAATCCAAAATGGCAGGCTTAGTGTGCAGCAGTGCTTTATAAGCAGAAGCCTTGTGCTTCTGACTTGATATGCTAGAAGGCAATTATAAGGCAAGCAATGTGTGTCACACACCCTCCCTGGGCCTTGTCCACAGCCTCTGGCTTCTCCTCCTCAGTTACTCCCCACGTGGGGCTTTGCTGCAGATGGCTGGAGGCCGTTGGGAAGAGACGTATGAAAGCCATCGTGAGAGCACAGATGAGCACAGCAGTGTAAACAGAAGTTTCCCCAAAACGAATTTGGAGGAAAGAGGTCTTATTCCAGTAAACACTTTCCAAACAGGGGAGACACAGCCTTTGGTGTGAAAGGAAGGAATTACCATACCTGTTATAAGGATGCCCTCGGCAACTGTTAGTTTCATGTATCAACTTGACTGGGCCATGGGGTACCCATGCATTTGGCCAAATGTCATTTTGGGTGTTTGTGTGAAGACATTTCTGGGTGAGGTTAACATTTGAATGGACTGACCAAGTAAAGCAATGGCCCTCTCCCTAACGTGGTAGAGCTCATCCAATCAACAGGACTAAAATAGAACAAAAAGGCTGAGTAAGCAGGAATTTATTCTGCCCGACTGAGCTTAGATACATCAGTCTGTTCCTGCCTTTAGATGGACTCTTCTTGGGTCTTGAGTATAAGGAATAAGCGTTAGGTTCACATTCTAAAGTAGAGTATCTCAGCACGGTCTATGTAAAGAGAAGGAAATGGAATTCCTGCATTCCTTCAGGACTGTACTGGAAGAAAACATTCTGACATCTGGAAACCTCTCCTGGCAATACCATTGGTCAGGGTGAGTGGAAAACTCTGTTTCCTTCAGTTATTCTCCCAGGTGGGATCCATGGCCCCAACAACTGGAAAGCAGGCCTTTGAGCAGAGTGACCTGATTCTGTTCTCCTGAGTGGTTTTCTGTGCGTTGCTCT
Organism: Loris lydekkerianus; assembly: GCA_963574355.1. Taxonomy (NCBI): domain Eukaryota; kingdom Metazoa; phylum Chordata; class Mammalia; order Primates; family Lorisidae; genus Loris; species Loris lydekkerianus. The sequence continues at coordinate 4,560 of CAUYPK010034102.1, forward strand.
TGCCTCTCTACTCAGACTTAAGAAGGCTTCATCTCACCTCACTAGAGCTATTAGACAGAGAGGATCGTCTGGGAGGTGGCTTGTGTGTGTTGCCTTTGTGTGTGCTTTTCCTGAGCCACCTTTCCTCTCAAACAAGTTCCCTACAACTCAGTCATGTGCACCCCAGTGCACCCTATTAATTGGAATCTTTATGTGCCCACCTGTGTCTCTGGATTTGTGATGCATTTTAACAGATACGTCTACGTCAGCGACAAAAGGTGAAGACAATTATCATTCAACTCACTGAAGTCTAAGTCTAGATCTTAGTGTTCCAACTCTTATAAAATCTGTACTGAAATATTACCAGAATGGTCCCTCCCTACCCATGGTTTCAGCTACCGACAATCAACTATCATCTGAAAACAGTCTGAGAAAGAGAGAGAGAGACCACATTCACATCACTTATATTATAACATATTGTTACAATTGTTCTATTACTTATTGTTAATTTCTTACTGGCCAAAATTATAAATTAAATTTTATCATAGGTATGTCTGAATAGGAAAAGTTATAGTGTATAAAGATGGTGCCTGACTTATGACGGTAGAACTGACATATATTCAGCACATTCCTCAATGGATCAGGGACTGGCCGGTAAGTCAAGGGGCCATAGTGGACTGCAGTAAGTCTGGAGCATGTGTACAGGCTTTGGTATTATGCTGCCTCTGCAGCTTCAGACATCTGTTGGAGTATTGGAATGTATCCCCCATGTATAAGGCAGGGAGAAGACAACTGTTCATTTGCAAGGACTTCAAAATGTAATTAGGGAAAGAGGAAAATAAAAATTATTCTGTCTTCACAAATGAATTAGATCATTATAGTTCATAATATAGTTCCCCTGTCAAAACCTTTCCCTATCTTCTTATTAGTTACAAACTATAGACCAATACATAGACAGTGATCAAGGCATTTTACAGTGTGATGCCTTAGCCTGCCCATCCAATCTCATTAACTGCATTACTTCACTTCAACCCTAGTTGCCAGTCAGTCCAGGTCAACAAGACTCCCTTGATCATGGTGTGTTTTTCATACTTCTGTACCTTTCCCAAGTTCCCTCTGCCACTGGAAATTCTCTGATCCTTTGCTACTCAGTTTGGGTATCGAGTGTCCTAAGAAGCCTCTTCCATACCCCACTTCGCCTCCTCCCCTCCCAGAAAAATCCACTGCTTCCTCTTCTCTGATATTTCCATGGCACCTCATTCGTAGCTTTATTAGAGCATTTCTGAGTCACACCTTCTTTGCAGGTCTATCTCCTGCCCAAATGATAAATTCCTAGAAGGCATATATGGTAATTTCCTATTGTCCTTGTGTCCTTTGAGTTTTAAACCACATTTCCATATGTTTGATACCCCTGAAATGTTTCTATAATTGGATTTATATAAGTGTCCAAGAGCATTTTCTATGATTTATCTTGACGCCCACAGCAATTGCATTAAACTTGATGAATAAGGGTCTAAAATTGAGACCACCAAAGCAATTAAGGCAACTATATAATCCAGGATTCTCCAGAGACACAGAACTAATGAGGACAGACAGATGGATGGATAGACGGACGGATGGATGGATGGATGGTGAGAGGACATTTATTAGGAGAAATGACTCTGTAATTATGCAGACTGAGGAGGCCCGTCATACATCATCTGCTGGCTAGAGGCTCCAGGATGATGGTAGTATGGCTTAGTCTAAGTCCTCAGGCCTCAGAACCAGAAAATGTGATGGTGTAACTCTCAATCGAAGACCAACAGGTGCAAGGGGCCACTGGTGCAAGTTCCAGGGTCAAAAGGCCAGAAAACCTGAAGTTCTAATGTTGAAGAGCAGGAGAAGAAAAGTATCCCAGCTCCAGAAGAGAGAAGACAAGAATTTGCCTTTCTTCTGGCTTTCTGTTCTATCTTGGACCCCAGTGGACTGAGGGGGACCCATCCACATTGAAGATGAGTCTTCCCCACTCCATCCACCAGTGACACACCAGCCTCCCTGGGAAAGATCCTCACAGACCCTCCAGGTAGTGCTTCACCGGCTAATCCAATCAAATTGACACCTAAAATTAGCCATCACAGCAGCCAAGCACCAAAGAGAGACTCCTGAAGGTCACGCGGCCAGTAAATGGTGAGTCAGCAGCAATGCCTGGGTCCCGAGTCCCCAGACTCGTGCTGTGCACCCTTCTTACACAGTGTCCACTGACAGGCAGGGACGGTGAAGAGCTAAGGACGCTGGAAACCCAACGTTTGTCTTGCCCTTGGCAGTGTCAGCAGCGCCCCCGTGCACATCACCTCCAGTGGCACACAGGATTCCTATGTCCTCTCTCTCTTCTAAGAAAGTTTCAGAGATGCCAAATCAACAGGATGGATGCTGAAAGATCACTTGCATTTCTCACAAATTCAAAACCATCTTACTATGGTGGCTGCTTCCTGAGTCACTGAGCAGGGGCTTTCTTAGGGAGGATTCTCTGTTCTTTCTACCAGGTTTTGCTCCATGGGCATAAACAAAACTCTTCCTTCTCTCTTTAAATTGGCCTGAGAGCCAGCCTTGTATGAATAAGGACTTCTTAGTTTTGTCTTCTGATGCTGGCTCTTTCTCTGGAGGTTGCAGCTACTTAAAATTCACTTGTTACTCTTTAACTTCACATCTAGCTTAAGGCTAATGTTTGAATTTCTAAAATGAAACCATGTGCCCAAAAAAGCTTAGGGAGAAAACAAGACAAGCCAAATAAATAGGAAAATCTCCAAACTAAACAGAGGCATTGAAATGGTAATGTTTCGACTTTCTGAACTAACCTGAAAATAATCTATGCTGAAGATAAGCTCATAATGACTGAGATGTTCTCTTCTATAAAGCCTTAAAGAAATAGCAGAGAATGACCTCAGATAAGGTATTTGTTGTTTCTCCTCCCAGGATCCACTGTCAGATATTCAGACTTAATTTCTCTGGAAAAGAGCCCCAGCTTCCTAGGAGCCTCTAATGTGCACCCGGGACTGTGAAACCATGTGGACAAAGCTCAGAGGCTGTTGAGCGAGGCCTGTGCTTTCTACTTGCCCCATCACCTCCCGCCTTTTCTCTGTAGTCAACACGCATGCACACACACACACACACATACCCCAAATTTCATTTATCAAAAGTCAATTACATTCGATCAGAAAGTTGAATTTCGGCTTTTGTGTGCGGAACCATGACTGCAAACACAAAGAAGAAACTCTCCCTAACCCCAAGAAGCTCCCAGTCTAGGTGTGGAGAACATGAAGTGTGGAAATGGAGAAATTCATGGGGGAAAGTTCTTCATCTAAAAAGTGATTAACTTCCCGCCAGGCACTGTGGCTCACGCCTGTAATCCTGGCACTCTCTGGGAGGCTAAGGTGCCTGAGCTCAAGAGTTTGAGACCAACCTGAGCAACAGTGAGACCCTAGCTCAAAAAAACTAGCTGTGCATGGTGGCAGGCACCTGGAGTCCCAGCTACTTGGGAGGCTGAGACAAGAGAATCACTTGAGCCCAGGAGTTTAAGGTTGCTGTGAGCTGTGACACCACAGCCCTTGACCAAGGTCAACAAAGCGAGACTCTTGTCTAAAATAAATAAATAAAAATAAAAAGTGATAACCTCCAGTTTGCTCACAGTTCTGACCTTTCTTTGCACTGGCAGCACGTACTGGGTTGGCTTGTGTAATATGTGGTATGTGTAAGATGGACATGGAAAGTATGTCTAATAACTTAAACATGCATCCTATATGTCCACTTCCCACTACAACTCCTATTCGTAGTTCATGGATGTGTAACATAAATAGAAATGATTCCTGAATGAACAAAGCTTCCATGAAAGCAGAGCATGACCCTGCAGCTCTGTGGACCCATCTTATCACCCATCTGGAACAGGATTGATACTGCTGTGATTATCCCTGAGTTGGATAAATTCACACTTACTGAGCCTATGACTAAGCGTGCAGGCAAACCAACCCCTCAGCCATTCCAGGCGAATGAATACAGGCCTTTCATGAAAGGCAAAAATGTCTTGCAGAGAAGCTGAACTAACCACTGCAATTAATAGGAAACACCCAATTCAGTGTGACAGCAAGTTTCGCCCCCTCGATAGAAAGACTGACCTGTGCATGCACAGAGATGTGACCAGGGAGGAGCAACACTGAGCCTTCATAGGGCACCAAATCAAGGCACAAAAGGCTATGGTGGCCCCCAGATGTGGAGCCCATTTGGAGTAGAGCCAGGAGAACAGAGAGCCAGGGCATCAGCCCAAGATGAATCTCAGGCTCTGTTTTGCCGCCACTACCTGCAAGGAACAATGTGGAGGTAAAACACTCTTCCAGAAATGTAATATTGTCTCTGATAGTTTCCTTTTTCTTCTTTGGATCAGATGGTAGCTCTACAAGGTCTGTGCAAATGCACAACTAAGTCTAGATTATGAGAAACCTCAGACTGTGTAGAGGAGAAATATCATTAGTATAGGGCCAGAGAATTCCTTATAAATTATCTCACATTGAAAATAGTCACACCTTAGCAAGAATGCCCCTGTGGGTGCCCACTTTAAACCAGTTACTATGGTAGGCACAAACGTTAAAAAGGTAGAGTGAGATAGAATCCCCGTTAAATATTTATAATTACAAATTATTTTTTAAAATCTGGATGTATCTCGAGAAGCTCCTCTGTCAGATATTCTGGAGGGAGCCACAGTCTGTCATTACCCGGAAACGTATTCACGTGGTAAACTTTCGCCAAGCCAAGTGCTAGGTTCTGAGCTTACGCTGAAAATGTCAAGCGGTCAGCTCAGGTTACACAAGGCCAAGATGCCACACGGCTGCTGCCGATTATTATGACGGATTTCTTCTCTCTCTCTCTCTCTTTTATTTTATTTTATTTTATTTCACTTGTGGTAAAAGTGCATAGCACAGAATTTACTATCTTAACCGTTTCTCAGTGTACAGGGCAGAGCATGGAGCATAGTCATATTGTTGTGTTACCAACCACTGCAACTCTTCCGTCTGACAAAACTGAAACCCTATGCCAGTAAGCAACAGCCCCTTCCAGGAGCATCCAAAGTAATCACATGCAGAGAAACAGAAAGTAAGCGGTTGCCAGGGCAGCGGAAATAAGGACTTGCCGCCTGATTTCTTTTTGAGTCTCAGCTCTCCCTTTGGCCCCTTTTCACCGCCCTGAAGGACAGACCCAGCCCTGGCTCTGGAAGTGCTGTCTCCCTCCCCACCCCCACCCGACTCCGAACTTGCCCAGTCCTCCCTGCTCCCAGGCTCCACTCCCCTGGATCTGCCTTCTCATCTTCTTTTTCCTCTCTGTTTTATGCTCACTATGTGCTTTGCTAAACTTACTTGTTTTCTGCTTTTCATGGGCTGTAGACCACCCCACCTCTTGGGCATCTCTTCCCCATACCTGGGCCAGCTGATTGTCCTCTTATTCTAGAACAGTTGCTTTGACCTTAACCCCCTTCCAGCATCCTCCATATAACCATGTAACACATATTCATTTTTCTCCCCAAATTGAAAGCCATAGTCACTTAGTCATTTTGAAAAATGCTTAAAACTCCACCTATACATTCCAAGGAGCAGGGAGCAGTGAAGAAATTTAAGCCAAGAACGAACAATCTCAAAAACGTTGTAGTTCTCTACCCAATATGGGAGGATGGCGTGGTCTCCAGCACAGGGCTGTTACACGGCAGACAAATGCTCTAGGAAATGTTATTGACAATTACGCGCAAATGTAAGTGCCCTCCAGACAATTCTAAGTATCAGCTTCAATGCGAAACTTTGCCTGCCAGAAGCATCTATTTATGGTTTAACACCACATCTCTGACATTTTGACATGGTACATATTCCGTCAGTCTGATAACACTGCCACCTTGCTGTGAAGTCATAGTGTCACTAACTCAGAATTAAACATGTTGCTAAACTACTTTACAGACTTTGCAAAGCACATAGAGGCTGTTTGACTCTTACCTCCAGTAAGGCAAATAATCGGCACACTTTGATTCCTTTATTATTAACCATTATAAAATCAGGTGCTGTGATAAACATATGTAACAAAGACATTGATTTTTACAAGACTCCCCAGGAAGCAAATACATATACTTGATATAAGAAACCCACGGGAGGGCTCTCCGTGTTCCTTTATGTCTTCAATTTGCTCAGAGCTGCTCCATGCTTGATGTGGGTTTTCACCTGTCAAGTTACAGCGTTGATTACTGAGTTAGGGAAAAATCATTGCTCATCGCCTTAACTACAATAATACAGACTGTCTTACACAGGATGAGAATCATTTCTTTTTTCCTGCTCTGTTGTTAAGAGACTAGTTTTAACTTAAACAGTTCTATTTCTCTTTCTATTTGTACTTTTAGTCCTGTTTAAGTGCTGGTTAGACAAATAAGTAGGCACCGGCTGGCACCAAAGTGTGCTTGGGGACGCCTTTAGTGTTTTTATTCTTCTTTTTGTTCTTTTGAGATCACTGCGCTAATAGTCTTTCCTTACTTGAAGTATCTTATGCAACGTTTTTTTGACCAGTATACGTGTGACTAGGCCAAATACTTACTTTGGGGTCCCAAAGATAATTTTCTAAAAATTTTCATAATCCCTTTTTAAGTCTTTACCTAATTGTCCTGTAGCTGCATCTGCCTCTCGTTGCACAAAGGGATACACTGGACTGTTCAGTAGCATAAAGTATTTTTTGTCCAACATGGATAAAGCTATTTTTCACTTAAGCTCGCAACAAAGACATGAAAAATGACCCATGATAAATTTGTTGTAGTAAAAAAATAAAGCAAACAAAAAGCATAAGGAGATCACACAGTAAAAATCAAAAGAGCACAAGTGTTAGATTTGAGGTCCAGTCTAACTTGGCCAACTAATACCTTTCTAGCTATGTTAGTTTAAGTTGTATTTTTTCTTCTAATTTGCTGTGACTTCCAGCCATGCCCTGATGCGACTTCATGAGATTTGGTCATGGATATTTACAGTGTGCCCTTCACAGGATAGTTCTCTGCCTGGCAGACTGCCAAATGCCTGGGTATCTGACCCACAACCAGGTGTCCCTCCCAGGAAACTTGATCATACTGGCAGATGCCCTTTGTGGTTGGCTAGTGTCTGAACATTTGTGTCCCCTCCAGGATTTATGAATTGAAAAACAATCCTTAACATGGTGGTACTAAGAAGTGGGGCCTTTGAAAGATAATTGGTCACAAGGGCAGAGCATCACGAATGGGATTAGTGCCCTGACAAAAGAGGCCCAAGGAAGCTTGTCCTCTTCCTCTCCCATGTGAAGACACAAATGCAGGGTTCCCGCTGTGTAGCAGAGGGCATCTTCACCAGACACCAAATCTACTGTGTCATGATCTTTGACTTCCCAGCCTCCAGAACTGAGAGCAGTAAATTTCTATTTCTGTTGTTTACAAATTACCCATTCTAAGATATTATTTTGTTTTGGCAGCCCAAACAAACCCAGACTAAGACATGGTTCTTGTCTGCTCTGTGTCCGGTTTGTTCTTACCAAGATAGCCACTTTCTAGGAGATCCCCAACTGGGAGGAGAGTAAGATCCAGATGTGTCAGTCGGGTGAGACACAGAGGAGGCAACACAACAAAAACATGAAGTAACGATAGTGGTGTATTGCTAACAGGTCCAGAGAGGAAAAGGAAGCACGCCTTTCAGGACCCACAGGAAAGGGGGAGGTGTTTGGGATGACAAACAAGAAAGCACATGACCTGTGAGCTAAAGACTTTTGCAGGTCTGAGGAATCCCTAAGCAGGTTTCCTGCACAGAGTTCTAATTGGTGGGTTTACAGCAAGCAGCGCCTGTCGTGTGGAGTCACGCTGTGACAGAGATGGTCACTGCGGCGTATCTGTGCAGTCCATGGAGGAGTTTGTGTGAGTCAAGTGGCCGTCCCAGAGGGAAGTGTGCCCTGGGAGATGGTTGTGTAAGATATTATAGATATCCAGACTGGGAGGAGGTAGTATGAGGAAATCAAATTTATATTCAAACTAGATGCCAAGGCAACATAAAATTATAAAAATTCACTATACCTTAGGCAAGGAAACTTAGCTTTAGTATTCTAAGTTATAAAAATTATAGCTAAATAGTAGCTATCTAAGTCAATTCAGGCTACTATAGCAAAATGCCATACACTGGATGGTTTATAAACAGTTTTAGAGACTGAGATCAGGGTGTTAGCATGGCCATCCTTCTTCTGGGCTACAGAATGCCAACTCCTTATAGCCTCACATGTGAAAAGAGAATGAGAGAGTTCTCTGGGTTCCTTTTATAAGGGCATTAATCCCATCAACAGAGACTCCACCCTCATGACCTAATTGCCTCCCAAAGGCCTCACCTGGTAACAACATTGCATTGGGAGTTAGTGTTTCATTATATGAATTTGGTGTGATGTCCAAAATTTAAGGGTCTGCTATGGTACTAAGCTCTTTGCAGATATTAATTGCTTTTATTCTTGCAATACTCCTTCCTGGTAGGTATAATTCTTAAGGACAGTTTACAGAAAAAGGAAATGAAGCCACGGGATCATTAGCAGGATTTTGAACCCAGGCAATTTATTCCAGAGTCTCTGCTTTAACTATCTGGCAAAACTCCCTGTCTGAGAAACCTACATTGCAATTAAGTGAGGTAGCACATGAAAGTCCATCTCACTGTACAATTTGTAAGTGTTTTTTTCCTACTTAAAAAAAGATAATAGCAGTAATATACTATAAGAATGATTGTTCTTTATATCATTCGATATATATTTAAAAGATATTAATAAAGGTACAGAAATATGATCAAAAACAGTAAAAAGATAGGCCTGACTGAACCATAAGATTCATATTACAAAAAAGGGATAGCAGTTGTGGAAGGATTTGTATTTTATTTTCAGATAGAAATTTTCTGGATTTCTATCTATTGAAAATATTCATTTGCATGATATATTTTGGTCATATCCAGAAATACTTCTGGTTCCCAGTGTTCCAGTTGCACTTCATCTCTTTCTCTCCTTATCACCAAATGAGGCCATAAACTGGTACAGCTACTACAGAAAACAGTGTGGGGGTTCCTAAGACGTTAAAAATAGAATTTTTGATAAGAAGGATATAGCAGTCCTTCTTCTGGTGTACCATTGTGCTTTGCTTAACTATGCAGAGATGTTCTGAGTAATGTGTCTGTAGGCAATTTCATCATTGTGCGAGCATCACAGAGTATGCTTACCCAAACCTAGAAGGCACAGCCTTCTACATGCCTAGACCTATAGCCTATTGCTCCTGGGCTACAAACCTGTGCAGCGTGTCACAGTACTGACTGATGTAGGCAATTGCAACACAATGGTGAGTATTTGTGTGTCTAAATATGTCTAAACATAGAAAAGATGACGTGTTATTCCCTACAATGGCTATGACATCACTAGGCAATAGCAATATTTTAACTCCATAATAATCTTATGGGACCACCATTGTCTATGTGGCCTTCATTGACCACAAAGGCACTACATGGCCTATGACTGTATATGCCAAGGAAGTGAAATCAGCATACTGAAAAGATGTCTGCACTCCCATGTTTACTGCAGCACTATTTATAATAGCTGCGATGTGGAAACAACATAAGTGTCCACGGACAGATGAAAGGATGAAGAAATCATGGTGTGGGTACACATAAAAGAATACTATTAAGCCTTAACAAAGAAGGGAATCCATGTTGTCTGCAACAACGTGGATGAACTTGGAGGACATTGTGCTAAGTGAAGTAAGCCAGACACAGACAGAAAAATACTCACTTACATGTAGAATCTAAGGAAGTTGAACTTGCAGAATCAGAGCGTACAGAGATGGTTACTAGGAGTAGGATTGGGGAGAAGTAGGGAGCTGTTGGCCAAAGGATACAAATTTTCAGTGAGGTAGAATTTGTAAGTTCTAGGGATCTGGTGTACAGTATGAGGACTATTACTAAAAAATACTGTGTAGTTTGCTTGAAATTTCCCAAAATAATAAATCTTAAGTGTCCTCACCATACACACAAAAAAGGTAACTATGTGAAAAGATGGTTATATTAATTACTTTGGCTGCAATAATCAGTTTGCTGTGTATATATCTATATGAAAACATCATGCTGTATAAAAACATCATGCTGAAAAATATATTTATACAACTTCAATTAAATATTTTTTAAATAAAGTATGTAAGACGGGCAAGAGAGTAGAGGAATGGTACTTATTATAGAGATAACTGCTCTAATTTATTAAAGCCAATAACTAAAGCCTGAAATATTAATACTTACTAATAACCAATTACTTGTGAGTTGTATCACCCCCAGTCAAGCCAACATATCACCTCACCAGGGAGGTGAACTGGGAGTACCAGGAAGGATGAGCTAGTTCAGCACCTCCTCACCCTACGTGCTAGGTAGGACAGATAAGCAAGGACTGGACCAAGGGGGTACCAGAAGGTCAGAAAGAAAATAAAATTATCCAAGAAATGCTTTAGAGAATGAATACATTTCAACAAATATTGATTGAGGGGTTAGCTTGATTAAGAAACCATAATAAACACTACAGGGACTGTAAAGAATGGGAAATGGAACAGTTACAGAATCATACACATGGCAATAATGCAAGGCCAGTCGTATCAAAGGACCCAACAGGTCAACAGTTCATATGTTACAGAGAGTCAGAAGTAAGACAGATCAAATTTCTCACAAAGCAGTGATGTACAGTTTGACACTTCTGCCCTCGTCAAATCACCAACTGTGAGAAGAATGATTTTTATTAATGGCAAGGATGTAATGTTGGAAATAGTTCATGTGCAAAAATACATAAGTAATTATATACAAAATCATGATCAAATTACATACTGGGTCGGTGGGCAAGACTTTTTTTCTCCAATACTCTCCTTCAAGATTATGACCTAATCATAGCACCCGGTTCTTAACCATATGGAAAGTGAAATCTACTTTACTGAGCAATTACAGTACTATACATTACATATATAGTAGGACCTCTGTAAGTTGACCACTCAAGAGACCATTACAAACTTGTCAACCTACAGAGGTAGTCAACACAAGGAACTAGTACACTGAGGACATGTGGTGTATGTCCAGTCTAGGACAATTAGGTCAACTTAAGGAGGTGGTCAGTGTAGGGAGGTGGTCAATGTAGGGAGGTGGTCAAATACAGAGTTTGCTACATATGTACATGTGTACATATATATATTGGTTATGTATAGATAGTTTATATATATACACATAATGTAGTTTATAAATATAGATATACTATATATATTTAGAGACAGAGCTTACTGTTAATTACATAGACATAGTCAATTTGTAGGTTACAGAATCATCAGTTATAACATTCACCTTGGTGTAGTTTCATATACTATTCTATTTTCTCATTCAGCTCTGTTTCACCTTCAACCCTGGTGAAGGTGAAGCACATCTTTCTATGTGCTTTCCTGACTGGACTCTTCTCTGGCTACCTGACACCCCAAGCTAGTGTAGGTGGTTTCATCATTGGCTAGAATTCAAGATTTTGAAAATCTGATAATTTGGGTCTAAATCCATCCTTCCCTAGAGCATATTCTAACAAGACTTCTGACTCTTATTTTAAATGTCTTCCTTTCTCCTTTTTTCTTCTCTACATAATTTCTTCTTCATTTATTTTTATTCTACTAAGAATCTCAATAGATAGCTTTCTGCTAGACAACTTTCAGGACCAACTCATTTTTTTCTTTTCTGATTTTCATTTCCAAAAGCAGATTTATAATTATGAAGCCTCGCAGTTATGATGGTTTCTGATCTTGGCCAACAGTGAGTATACATCAAGGGGACGTGATATATTTCAGCACATGCTTTATCATTCATAAATTTTAATTAATTTGTGTTTATAAATTTGAATCAAAATGTAGAAAATATTTCTTTTAATAATATAATTTCTCCAGAATAGTTCTATACTCTGTATGAATGTAAGCCGACTCTTTATGTTTTGAATTGAGCATCCAAACAGAAGAATATTGTTCAGTTTTACATTTGTGAGTCAGAAAAGTCTCTTCTAAAAGAACAGGTAAAGTATTTCATCTTGGGAATGCAAAAGCCTTTACAAAACAATTGTACTGATCTTCAATACCAATTCTTTGCCTAGAATAGCTGTTAACCTTGGCACTTGTGAATTGAGAATAATGGTGCTTGCCCTAGGATACAGCCTCCCCCACTCCTACCTTCTATGAAACTAGGTTATTTCTCTCAGAACTTCCTTTTCTTCTGATTCTTCAGTTCTTGTTACCTGATGATGATTTGTCATTAATTTTAGTCAACACTCATTATTCACCAGAGTTATATTCTATAAAATCATTGCAAACACTGAATTAGCAGACACTCAATTCCTAGGGGAAATACAGGTTCCTGTCACAAAATGTTCATCAGCCTATCAACACATAACCTTATTTTATATGGGTTTCAGTTTTAAGATGCCTTACTTAATATAGACTTTTTATTCATTAACATTGAACCTACCACCAACAGCCTGATAACCCATGCCTAAACAAAGCTTATGTAACGTACATATTCCATAGCATTCTTATACTTAGGAACTCTGATCAGCTCTCAGCACTCCGCTTAGGGGCCGTTGTAAACAGTGATATCCCAGCAAATATACCATGAAAATAAAATTTAAAAACCCATGAACTGAAACAGGAAGGTGGAGTATCATCTGCAGATCACATGTCAGGTTTTTTTTTTAACAGATTGTTCATCCCACTTTCATATAATTGTGAAAAATGTGAATCAATTATATTTTTCACCCCCAAAAGAAGAAAATGGTTAAATACATTTAAGTCTACCCATATATGATATTCCTTAAAGTGAGTCTCCTAAAAATGTTTTTGAAGACCATTAACATAGAAACATGATGTAATCTTAGTCAGAAATCATGGCATAAAACTTTATAGACTATTATCCCAGTTTTACAGATATGTATTTTCACATGCATTTACATAAACCTGGAAAATATAATAAAAATAATAACAGATTTTGTTGTCAGTTAATTTATGACAACTTTATATTTTCTCCTTTATGATTTTCTGTGTATTCCAAATATAGTAGAATACCCATTATTCATATACATTAAAATGTGGACCTTAACTACTACTTTTTCTTTATTCTGCTGTTTTACATTTTTTAATCCAGCAAATTTAAGTTTCTTAATATGGTCAAACTGAATATTTAACATTCTACAGATTAACGTATTACAAATATTAATTTTTTCCTAGTAAGATTATATAATTTTAAAGATTGACAGATCATAAGCTATGGCTGTGCCTATTCAAAATCAAAAATCCTGCCAATTTTGTAAAAACTTGAGCTTGTTATCTGGGTTTTTGTTTGTTGCATGACAAATAAATATTTTTCCTGCACTTCACTTGCTTTGGCTAAACATAGATAACAGAAGAGGTGAGTGATTAAATGACAAAAAAATGCAGGGGAAAACCTGGGATAATTGTTGCTTTTATCTTACTTTTTTCTAACCATTATGCTTGTGACTTATGTATAATGTTACTATAAAGGGTATTTTGAATACGAGCTCAGGTCTTGCTTCCCAAAGGATATGTTGTTTTGTTTTTATCACTCCACATTTTACGATTATGTTAGGATTATAGAACGAAAGGAAATACATTTTATGGGTTTCAGACAATAAGAACAACTATGAATTTATTTTTAAAATAGTGAAGACTAAAATATTTAAGCATCAAGGGTTTTTTCTTCTTGCTGTTTTCTGATGTACCACTGTAACAATGTGGGATGATGGAGCAGGCCGAGCTAGGAGCCAGGAAAGCTGAGTGTTGAGTATTTAATTCCACTTCGTATTAGCTTTGGGATTGTGGACAATATATCTGAGGCAGAGATTCCTCGTCTGTTAAATGAGTCCAATATGTGGCATCTGGTAATCTGCTGTAATCACAAAATGGGACTGGGCTATGTGGTCCTTAAAGCATTCATCAATACAACCTCTCTCATTGGCCTCTTCTCACAGAGCCAGATAACAAAGAGCTTAAAATTTTATTCTTAAAAGGAAACTAGAGTGCCAGGCCCGTGAGCTTTAGCAAACATTCATAAATACCTGTATAATTGCCCTAACTACAACTTTGCTAGGGTGGAGAGGCCAACTCTTTCCTGGAAGAAATGGACACATCCCCACTTCAGGGTGTGTCCAGGTGGTCAGTAAGATCCACAGTTTCATGCTGATCTTACCTGAGAAAACTTTGAAAAGTAGGTCTGACAAATTGCAAACCACGAGGAAAAACAAACGGTATCAGTAAAACTCTCAAGCAATGCCTGGTGTGGGCCAGGAGTCCAGGACAGCCTGTCAGGTGAGTGAGGTGGAAACATACTCCCCAGCACAGAAGCACGTAGATACTTCTTATGGCCTTCCTGGATGTGAAAGCTATCTGCAAAAGATAATTGTTTGAAATGTTAATATTTTTTAAAGTATTCTTCCTCGTGGAATTAATCATTATCTTTTGAGCCACCTTGGGAGGGACCCAGTAACAAGCATCTCAATTCTCCTTCCGTCATCTCTGGCAGGAGTCTATACGTCCACGACACTTGAAAGAAGTGACCCATGGACCTGCAGGAGGACAAAGGTCTTCCATTAGAGTCCAGGTCTGTCACTTACCAGCCTAGTGACCTCCAGCAGGCTGTTTTATTATTCTACCCCTCAGCTTCCTCATCTGTAAAATAGGGTACTGGGGACTAGGCACCTGACACAGAGCCCAGTGAGCACTGAAGAAACACGAGCTACATCTATCGTTACGCTTCTGAAGTCAGAGGGCCATGGGAACCTTGTTATACACCACGCACAACTGTTTTCAGAAATACAAAAACTGTTTCTGCAAAAATTCATTCTTGCAAAGTTAATACATCACAGGTAGGAAACAAAAGCATTGTGGTAGAGAGGCGTCTGTGAGCACCTTTGCCCTTGGCGTTCCTGTGCCCTTTTGGCCAATGAAGGAGCCAGAGCTGTTTCTTATGTTTAGTTCACCATATTTTTATTATGTAGCCTTGATAACCTGTCTGCGACTCATAAAGCCATGGTTCAGGGCCCATTCCTTGGGCAGCAATGTGTGGTTTGGCCTGCAGCCTCTCACATGGATTCTCAGGAGAACTCTGCCTACCAGAAAGTCCTGTACTGAATAGCAATGAGTTGGTCCCATCCTGCCTTTTCTCATTGACTGAATAAAAGACACCCAGATGGTACAATATTCTTTGGTGGTCTCTGTTCACATGGTAATTTGAGGAGAGAGTGAGAGAGCAGAATTTAAACATTGTGGACATTTCTTCTGCCCTTCTACTTCTTGGGAAATCTCCTAACCATCTTGCACTTGGGAGAATAACTTTGGTTTTTAGAATATATTTTGGTCAGCGCTGACCCCCAAAGCAGTCAGTTTTCTACCTAAAAGTCAAAGCTGTGACTTCACTGACGTTTCAGGAATTTTTGTATGACTCTTTAACCCTTAAAAGTGCCCTTCTCTTAGATCCTTGGAGATGATTGCGTTTTTAACCGTGTAAACCTTCTACATATGCAGTTATTGTGGGGATGTTCTCCCTAAGTGAAGGACATTCCCTGAAATCTCAAATTACCCCAGGGTAGTATGGCTGTTAAGTTGATTCTGTCTACCTTTGCTGAGCATCTGCATCCAATGGATCTGAGACCAAGGCAGGCCCTGGTCCCTCCCCCTACTTCTATGGAGTAAGGTTTTTGCAATACATTGTAGTTCAACTATTTTTGTGCAGTGTGGATCCTAATCATGTTGCCCACCCAAAGATGTGTTTTGCTATGATTGTGTTGGGGGTTTGGGGAGGTGACAGCTGTGTGGTCCTGTAAGGGAGATTTGAGAGATTTCCAAGGCAACTTTGGCTTTTCTCAACCTTACAGTTTTGCACCAACTTTAGAACAGAGTTCCTACATAAGCTTTGCATCCACTAGAATCAAAAGCTTAAATCTTATAGCCAGAGGGACCTGGGTTTGAATCTTGTTTCTACTGCTTGCCTGTGTGACTTCAGGAAAGTCGTTCAGCTTTTCTGGGTCTCCATTTTTCCATCTGTACCTCTTAATATCTGCGAGCCTTAACTGATCCTGAAGTTCTCAGTCCGGGATCTGCCACACAGTAAGAGCTATTGTCACTGTCAACATAGTTCAGAAGTTGGGAGGTTGACTGACAGCAGGAGGACGCTGGGAGCACCGAGGCGGTCTTGGTCATAAGCAAGCAGAAGCCGTGAAGAGGTGAGCAGGAGAGGGCCCCAGTAGACGGGGCTCCTGGGGCTCTAGGGCTCCAAATTGTTCAAGAGCTTGGACACTTTGCATGTGGACAACACACTGGCAAAATACAGAGACAACTCAGTATAACACATTCAGCATTTCCGCTGTGAGAAAGGCCCTAATGTGGTCTTTAACTTAATTACAATCAGCCCAAGAAGAGCTCAGAGCCAAATAACAGTCATAATACAAACTCCTCTTAACCACATTCACAAACACATGTGATGTGATTTTCAAATGATATAGCCCTATGGGGATGTAAGATCGTAGCAGATTATAAATATTAGAAGCATTTTATATCAAACCTAATTATTTAAGATTATGAATAATAGAGAATAAAAACAATACTGGCATGTCTGTGCCTTCAGCTAAAATTTCCTAAAAGGACTAGTGGTTGTAAATCCTTTACTGTTAACCATTACATTTCTGCAGTGGCTTACAAGTATTGGCCAGGTGACAAGCTTGGGCTTTAGAGTTTAACTTTGGCTTTAAATCATAATTCTGCCAGTCACTGGCAACATGACCTTGGAGAAGTTATTTAATGTCTATGAGCCTCAAATTCACAAATGTTTCATGAGAATCAAACTGGATAACACAGTAAAGCAGCTTGCAGGGGGCACACCCTTGTAGAGACTCAAAGATTGGATGGATAGTATCATTCACACGATTACAATTTTGAAAAAAGGGACAGATTAAATTATTGCTTTTAAACAACTTTTTAAACCATTTCAAATAAAAATGGGTAAAACAAAAATGATCCTTAAATTTGTTTGTTTCATTTGAAAATGTCTGGTTTTCTAGCTTAATAGAAGTAAACTGCAAAAATGGCAGTAATGTGATCATTGCAGCCATTCCAGAAATAAAACGTCCAGAGATGCCCATCAGACAATGCATTCTGTGGTTTTCCATCATTCTACATGATCAGTTATTGCAAATGATGAAAGCAAGGTAATGGCGAGTCATGTAGTAAAATTGATTGGTATTATTATAATCCTGCTGAGGAGTGCTTAAAACAAAAACTAACCATTCATGAAACAAGTCAAATGAATGCCTTCTAGAGTGTGCTGACAATGTGCCTTCACACACTCAGAGACGGCACTGGGTAGCTCAGGTGAACGCAGGGTTGCTGGCCGCATCCTAACAGCAGGTTTTCGTTAAGAATTGGCACACCATCCGCACCCAGATCATCCAAGAGTGGGTGCAAATCTGTGCCTGCCCCCAGCAGCATGTGCTTGTGCCAAGGGGTACAAACCATGCCCTCCACACACGGTTAAACAGCTCAGGGTGAGCCTCACCCCGCAGGGCTTCTCTCTTTGCCTGGGAACGTAGTGGGAGGCTTGTGGAAGATGGTGCAGCCTGGAGAAGCCACACTTGGGGCAGTTCAAAGGTGGAATAGAGTTCACGCGGCCATCCTGGTTCAGAATGTCCTGTAGGTTTGCACTTAGCATTCTCTACACACAGAAAACTTTAGGGGAGAATGGAACATGCACAGCAGTGTCTGCATAACTGAGAGGGTTCATTCCTTCCAAATACCATCGCTTGGGTAAAAGGGGACCAGGGAGGGGGGATGCAGAGGGATTGTCAAATTCTCATTTTTTGGTGGAGATACAAACCAAATACACGTATAATAGGAAGGAGTGTATGGCCTCACCCCAACTGAATTCCCATAAGGTATTTTCTCAATAGTGATATATGTCTGATTGAGTAAACATTATTCAAAAAACAGCCCAAATGTTCGAGCATAAAATAGTATTCACCCTCAGAGAAATGGCAGTGCACAAAAGGGGCACGTAGAGGCATCTGGGCTGCTAGTAATGTTCTGTTTATCGATGTGGATTAAGGTTACGTGAGTATGTTCACTTCATGAAAATTTATTAAGCTGACTACTTATGATCTGAGCATCTTTCTTCGTGTAGTTTATTTTTCAATTTTTTTATAAAACAGGAAGTAGAAGAAGTGTTCTTCTCTCAAAAGAAATTTCTAAAAAACATATATTAAGGGAGAGAATACATACGATTTGGTACAAAGTCTGCACCAAGTTAGAATACATTTAATAAAAATTACTATTTCAGTATACATTAAAATAAATTGGACCTTAATAATTGGTCAAAAATATTAACTGCTTTGGAAGTTGTCTTCCACGTGAAGTAACCTGAGTTCCAGAAACACTCACTTTTCATACTTTTATTCTGTCTCTTTCAGCATAATTTACAGAGTATTTGAACTACTAAGCAGTAAACTTACAGGATTGCCACAACACCCCCTTTGACTATTTCAACAAAATATTTCAACTAAAGCATTAATTGGCTCTACTAGCCTTGCTTAGTTGAGAAAATATATCACCTTTTAAATAAATAGAGCCATGTTGATTTTTAAAAGTCATTTAAAATAAGATTATTAAATAAAAATATTTCACATTTTAAAACCATATTAAATGATTTTAAAGAAGTATTTTATATTCATGCCTTCATGTATAATGATAATTTTCCTGCTGAGTATTTCCTGCTTGTTTTTAAGTAATTTTTTAAAATGTACTATAGATATATATATAGATATATATAGATATATATTTAGGTTTTTAGATAATATGACATGATCTGGAGCTTTTGATTAATTCTTATAGAATAGACAATTGCAATTCTAAATTGGCTCTCATAAAAATGAACACTTTGCAAGTAGCCAATAAATGTTTGTTGACCAATAAGTCATAACTCAAACTTTTTTTTTTTTATTGTTGGGGATTCATTGATGGTACAATGAGCCAGGTTACACTGATTGCAATTGTTAGGTAAAGTCCCTCTTGCAATCATGTCTTGCCCCCAGAAAGTGTGGCACACACCAAGGTCTCACCCCCCTCCCTCCTTCCCTCTTTCTGCTTTTCCTCTCCCCCCCCCCAATAACCTTAATTGTCATTAATTGTCCTCATATCAAAATTGAGTACATAGGATTCATGCTTCTCCATTCTTGTGATGCTTTACTAAGAATAACGTCTTCCACTTCCATCCAGGTTAATACAAAGGATGTAAAGTCTCCATTTTTTTTTAATGGCTGAATAGTATTCCATGGTATACATATACCACAGCTTGTTAATCCATTCCTGGGTTGGTGGGCATTTAGGTTGTTTCCACATTTTGGCGATTGTAAATTGAGCTGCAATAAACAGTCTAGTTCAAGTGTCTTTATGATAAAAGGATTTTTTTCCTTCTGAGTAAATACCCAGTAATGGGATTGCAGGATCAAATGGAAGGTCTAGCTTGAGTGCTTTGAGGTTTCTCCATACTTCCTTCCAAAAATGTTGTACTAGTTTGCAGTCCCACCAGCCGTGTAAAAGTGTTCCCTTCTCTCCACATCCATGCCAGCATCTGCAGTTTTGAGATTTTGTGATGTGGGCCATTCTTGCTGGGGTTAGATGGTATCTCAGGGTGGTTTTGATTTGCATTTCTCCAATATATAGGGATGATGAACATTTTTTCATATGTTTGTTAGCCATTCGTCTGTCTTCTTTAGAGAAGGTTCTATTCATGTCTCTTGCCCATTGATATATGGGATTGTTGGCTTTTTTCATGTGGATTAATTTGAGTTCTCAATAGATCCTAGTTATCAAGCTTTTGCCTGATTCAAAATATGCAAATATACTTTCCCATTGTGTAGGTTGTCTATTA
>CAUYPK010034104.1:0-27771 GCA_963574355.1 Loris lydekkerianus
ATAATTGCTAAGTCATGGAAGAAGCCCAAGTGCCCATCGACCCACGAATGGACTAGCAAATTGTGGTACATGTATACCATGGAATACTATGCAGCCTTAAAGAAAGATGAAGACTTTACCTCTTTCATGTTTACATGGATGGAGCTAGAACATATTCTTCTTAGCAAAGTCTCTCAGGAATGGAAGAAAAAGTATCCAATATACTCAGCCCTACTATGAAGCTAAATTATAGCTTTCACATGAATGCTATAACCCAATTGTAGCACAAGACTATGGGGAAAGGGCCAAGGAAGGGGAAGGGAGGGGGGAGGTTCTGGTGGAGGAAGGCTAATGGGTGGGGTCACATCTATGGTGCATCTTAGAATGGTTACAGGCGATTGTACTAATGTACACAGCTATGATTTAACAATAATAAAAAAAAAGAAATTATAATTGAGTGTTAAATTATAAGGCTGGCTTTCAAAAGTTTAACACATAATTAATTTGTAATAGATTTAGAATAAAAAATATTTTAAAATATGTTAGTTTATATATTGAAAAAAATTAGTTTATAGAGCTGGTTACACACTCAGCTATGAGAAAAGATTATTTATTGAGAATACTAAGTATAAGATCAGGATCGCTAATAAATGATGACAATGATGAGGACAAAAAACCTCACCAATAGCAATCATAAAGCATGGGCTCATGAGATTGGTGGATGTCCTCTACACAGCCTGTGGCTTTGGGCTGATAGATATTCTGCTTGCAGATCCCTCCAACCTGAGATGTGGTGGGAAATCACGAGGGTAGGTGTGGCTTTGCTATTAACTGGAGTGTGAGAAATTTTTTTTTTTTTTTTTTGATAAGGAATTTGTATAACTCTGACAGAAGTTCAGCCATTTTAGAAAATCAGGTCAGAAACCATCAATCCCATCTCAAGATTCCTGAAGTGCCTGAAGGCCAGAGTTCCTGAAAACATCCTACCCATAATCCTGACCCTAAGGATATGCCCACAACCCTGACCCACACTCTGGGGTCACTGCCCTGGTTCAGCGGTGTTGATAAGGCTAATACAAACCTTTTGCAGCCATGTTGGAGCTGACATCTGGGAAGTCTCCATTCTGCTTTTCCTGTCTGTTAAAGTCTTTCCTTGTCCCTGGACTGGCCTTCTCTCCTTTCTTGCAGACCTTCACCCTGGTTCTATGCCAGAGCCTCTCATGGAGAACACCATCTCTTTCCACTTTGTGTTCACTTTATCAGGTAAGTCTCCACAGAACAACTTGAGTTGGCCAACCACAATTGAGCGTGTCTTTCTTGAGGTGGTTGTAATAATCCTGTATTTTCCTCCAGCATGCCCGTGATCCATATACTGCACTCCCAAGGGTGAGACTTCTTCTGAAATGTTCCAAGGAGAGAAATCAGGTTTCAAAAACTACCATAAAACTAAATTAAAAAGCAAATATAATAATTTCTTCACCTATTGGATTTTGGGGTAAAAGAGATTGAGTTCTAATCTCAGTCCTGCCATTTCTTCATTGTGGGGTTTGTTTTTTAAGTTTTTTTTCTGCTTCTTTCTTCCTTCCCTCCCTGTCAACTTTCCTCTCTCTCCCCCTCCCTTTCTTCCCTTTTCTCTTCTTTCATTCCATGAAACTATCACGTGTTCAAATAATTGAAAAAAAACAAACAAACAAAAAAACGAAACAGAAATGTTTTCAAAAGTGGTTTGAAGCATTGGAGATAATAGATTATTAAGAACCAGATATTCAATTTAAAGATCACACTTTTCTGCTCTATATTCTGGATGGGTCCCTACTATTATCTGTATTATACAGATGGGGAAACTATTTAAATGTTTCTCTTAACACAGGGTTCTCTTGCTCAGGGCTGGATAGTGACCCCCATTTTCTAGGCCTCTAGTCTCTGCCATCTCTAGGCACAAACAGGCTGCCTTTTCCAGGCCACATTCAAGCAAGGTCATGAAAAGAGCAGCTTAAACAGTCCTGGGTGGTTCCTTCTGGAGTAGGGAGCACAAACCCTAACACCTAAGGAAAAGCTGCTTCCCATGCTAATTTTAGGATCATTTTCCACTACATAGACCTCTGGCCAATTGTGGCATACCTCCCCAAAACCCCCTGCCTGCAGGATAGAATTTAATCCCCTAGCCTGAAGATGTGGTGGGGGGTGGGGTTCATGCCTGGAACCCTTCCACTGCCAGAGCTTCTGTTCACACCCTTTTGCTTTCCCCTCTTTTACCTGCTTACCAACTTTCTATAAATCTTTCCATCTGCTCTGTTCCTGACACCTGTGGTCCATGGTTTGATCTTTAAACCCTGAGATCAAAAGGACTCAGCATAGAGAGAAATTCTAGCAACACTCTTGAGATCCATTGTGTATTTTGGTGAAAAACAAGGCCTAGGGCCCATATCGTTAACTTTTGTGACTGTGTGAAATTCTATGAACATACAGTACTGAGGACATTGTGAACTCCTCCAAGTAGAGGTATGAACTTTAATCACCCAGAGGCAGTGTCTGCATCTATAAAATTCAAAGGCTGGTGGTAAGGACTCAGTGTGTTACTAAAAGTTGGGTATGGTACTTGTCCTGCAGATAAGCTGTTTGAGGAAAAGGAAAGAGGAGTGTATTAATTTGCTGTCAGATGAGGAGACAAATGAGGAGGATAACAAAGTCTTGTCTTAAAGAACCACGATCCTCCCTTTAAGCAGAAATACAGAGCATTTCGTGGGGATTGGGGGGTGGTGGTGTCAGGTTTGGGCTATTGCTTAACTATGGTTGCTTGGTTGGTGGTCCTGGTAAGCCCTTATTTTCTGTAAAGAAGTCCTCATGCCCTTGCCAGGACAATTCCATTGAACTGTCTCCTGTGGTTTAAAACAAAGAGCATTTCTCTGCCCCTCTGATTACTGGCAGGAATCAGAGGATTTTGGGCAGGAATATAGGTTTTAATTCCTCAAAAAGGGTGAGGGGTTTTAAAGAAGCAAGTTGTAAAACATTTTTCTTTTTTTCTGTTATAGTGGTCAAGGTAAGTGAAACCCTTGAATATATTATTTTTGACACCTAGAACATATAAAGGTGTCGAAAATAATATTTGACATTCTTACTTATTGCAATTGCCATAGTCTTTGCTTTGCTATGAAAATGGCCATTCAGGGGCCTGAAAGGAGACAGGTTGGAGCCCAAGGTGGAAATATAAAGGTTTTAAATGTTATTATTTATGATTCATTTTTTTTGGAGGCTCTGACTATGCGATGATTTAATAATTTTATTTATGCTAATTTATTTGTGCTGATAGAACTATAAATTCCTAGAATTCCCCTCAAAAACCTGTTTTCTTTTTACAAGTAAATAAGAAGGCCTACATTCCAGAAGTGAATGATTTTGTTATGATATAAAAAGGTAGGTGACTAAAGATTCCTCTTATTTTGGAATATAATAGTAAATGCATATACTTTATGCTAGGTCTTCACAGCTCAAAGCTCTCCCATTTTATTTCTTTTGATTTCAGGATTAAGCATTAATCACAAAGCTTTTGTGTTGCTGCAAATAATTTAGACGATTGATTTTAGTTTTTGATACACAAAAAATTCTGAAGAGATTTGAATGCTTGCTAGTAAAAGAACTAGCATCAGCAGTCTTGGACTGCCTCAGAAAATGTCCCCTGGGTTCTGAGCTGGGGCCAAGGCTGGGGGTTCAGACATGCTCATAGTGACAGTATCTCCCTCTGTCACCTGGGCTGGAGTGTAGGGGCGTCATTGCAGCTCACTGCAACCTCAAAGTCCTACATTCCACCTCTGTCGCCCAAAGGGCTGAGATTACAAGTGTGACCACTGAACCCAGCCTCAAGTCTGTATTTGTACACAATTATCATTTTATTTCTAAAAAAAACGAACAAGTAGGTGAGTAAGCAAAACCAGACAAATAAGTCAACCAACCCACCAAACAAAAACCCCAGCAGAAGTTTGGAAGAACGCTAAGCCCTGGAAAGTTTCTTGTCTCACATCTTAATGTTCATGTTTATGTTATCTTTATGCACAGAGGTGTGGACATTATTTTTCTCGCCTTTACATAATCCCTCTTCTTCCTTTTTAGAGCTCAAAGTTTTACTTTATTCTGAGATGAGTTAACTTTTCACTCCAAAGAGTGAAATAGGTGGTACAGTGTCCCCTTGTCGGTGGGTAAAGGTGAGATGAGCTTAGTGGATTCATGTGGCAGAGGGAGAGAGAATGTGTGTGAGTCCCTGTGTGTGTGCACAGGGAAACATTTGCTTGGATGAGCTGAAAACACTTTGACTCTTACCCCACTGTTTATTCAACAATCTGTGAACTCATGCTTCTCTGGAACTTGGATGGGATCCTGGACAGAGCTGGAAAATGCTGTCACTCTCAGGTCATAGAACACCTCTGGTGTCCTCTAGTCATGAGAACAGCTTCCTTTCTGTAATTAAAATGTCCAGTCTAGAGTAATAAGGCTTTGAATTTCTTTGGGAGTTAAATCATCTGTTCTTCCTCTGCTTGGACCTGCTTGAGAGCAGAAAGACTGATGCTGGGTGAATCACAGGAGGCTTCTGTCTGCTTCCCCAGACTTGGTTTTCCCTCCCCAGCCCTTTGGCTGCAGCTCCGGACTCTGTGGAGCAGGGGGAGGAGGCGGAAGAGAGGAGAGGTGTGGTCCGAGTCTCCCTTGGCTGATGCAGATTTGATGCGATGTGGTCTTGCCCTCTTTGGTGACTTTTCCTGAGGTTCTCTGCTGGGTACTGTTCTCCCAGTACTCTGTTCTCCCAGTTCCTGCTCATCACTTACTCCAGCCCTCTGGCCCTCTTGCCCGCTCTTCAGCCCTCCCAGAAGCCTTCCTGAGCAGTCTGCCTCATTCATCCTTGCCCTGCTGTCTTTGGAAGCACAGCTCTTCCCCAGTGCAGTCTTTTCTCTCCCTCACCTCCAGCTTTTCCACACTGGTCTCAGATCCCCCCCACCCCAGTCCTGCATGACCCACAGACTGCACAGTGTACACAGGGCCCCCTTCATGGGTGTGCAGTCTGTGTAACTGCCCACGGCCCTGCACTCAGAATACACTTGTGCTTGCATTAATGCTTTGCTATTGCCATGTTAAAGTTCTTAATAATTGTTTTTGAACTTGTGTTTTGTAAGTGAAGTCCAGTGCACAATGAAGCATGCACACGTCTGCTCATGCCTGTTTATGCATAGAATTCATGACGCCCAGAGGACAAAGTTTCTACTGAGAATTCAGAGAGACTCAAAGCCAGTACATGGTATTATGGAAGCCACCAGCTTCTGTAGAGTGCCGGTAGAAAATACATATATTAAGAGGGAAACAACAGTTGAGTCGGCTCTGTGCAGGGATTCCATTCTTCTGGTCAGAATGAAACACAGACGCATGTATAAAGTATGAAATCCAACTTGCAGCTAAAGTGACTCCACAGGCCAGTCCAGTGCTCTAATATTTGCACTTATAACTCTCATTGAGCAATGTAAAGAGAAGTGGTACCATTCATGTTAACAATGTAAAATTGTACTTTTTCTTCACTTAGAACATCATTAAAAGTGTGTATACAGGAACTATGCAGCAAAAAAATCTTGCTTTTTATAATATGAAAATCTAGGTTCCAGAGAGTTTCTTGCATGTTTATAATGTATGGTGGAAGCTCAAATGTTTTTTTTTTTTTTTTTTCTTCTGTACATTTCCTCCTTATTAGACTTGGAGATGAGATTTTATTCTACAATAGATAACCTTTTAACACAAATGGTGAAATAGGTGACATGAGGATATTAGGGCTGGAAAGGAATTTAGTGAATCCACATGGCAGAGGGGTGTGTGTGCAGATATACATAGAGTTGCACAGAAACTCTCTGTCTCTCTGCAGTAGTTGTTTTCAATACTCCCTGCAGGGAAGAGTCCTGAAGGATATTCCAAACACATCTCTGTCTTCTAAATACTCAGCTCATCTGCTCTCCTAATGGGATCTCTGAGCTGGGGAGAAGTGATTGCTTCCATTAGCCTGAATGGAATATCAAATATATTTGATCTTCAGAGTACTTCATCTCAGAGTAGGTCTCTCAAAAATCAAAGGAAATTACATTTGGCTTAGAAACGGGTAGAATTGTTTTCTAAACACCTAAAGCAGTGTTTTTAAAGTGTGACTCACAGACATCCTGCACCAGGGCCTCCTGTGATGCTTGCTTATTAAAACGGTGTTTTCTGGTCCTCTCCTGAGCCCTCTGGCACATCTAGGAGAAGATCTCTAGCAGCAGCGGCATCACAGGGCTAGACTGGAGGACGCACTGCCCTGTCAGGGGAGGAGGACACAGGTGCGCAGCACAGCCTGGAATGTGAGGCCGAGTGGGCAGGGTGGAACCTAACGGGGAAGGGAAACCAGGAAGAAGGCTGGGAATACATGGCCAGACAGAGAGAGCATTTGGTGACTCTGAAATGGGTCTTCTCTGGTTAACTACGTCCCTGCCATATTTTGTCATGTGGTTGAGCCTTGGTGACTTCTGTTTGTCCTGGCGGTGACTTTTCCTCCATTATGCTGTAACTTAAGTCTCACAGACAGGCATCCTTGGCCATAGAAGGGCCCTACATACCCTTCCTGTGAGCTCAAGTGTGATTCCTTAAGTAAAGTCCAGTGTCTTTGTTACTGTTTGGCACTGGTGACCAAGAGAGGGAAGGGCCTGGAAATGCTGAGTTACTTGTCTGGATGGCCACCAGGCAGATGTGAAGAGGCGAGTTCAGAAGCCAGAGCCTAGTGCCAGAGATGGACGTGAGACCACCATGGTTTGTTTCTAACTGTTACCCCATGAGCCTGGGAGGCATAAGGCAGTGTGATGTAATTGCCTGGTGCCTGGGCTTTGAGGTCAGATTTCCCTGTGATCCTTTCTAACCATGTGATTTGGGCTGAAACTTACTTTAATATCTTACATTTCATTTTTTTTCTCTGTAAAGCTGGGAGAACACACAGTCCTGAGGGTTGTTCTGAAGAGTAAACGAGATAAGCACAGCTCTGCCAATCATGCAGTGCAGTGCTGGGGATACGGCAGTGGGTGTTCTGAAAATGACTGTCCCCTCCTTTCTTCCCTCTTTTTCCCTGACCTGTCTTGGGCCAGAGGCATGGTGCTTGCTTGCAGGGCATTTTGAGAGTTTTGGGGCTGTGATTTACATTTGGGTCCAGGAGATGGACAGGCTGGACAAGATATTTTAAGAAGGACAGACAGAATAAAGGCCAGGAGCTGTGCAAGGGCACAGTGAACTTGGGGAGCTATTACTGGGCGAGTGATGTTAGAACAGTGTCACAGGAGGCTCTGGGAGCTGACACTGGGAAGGCAGGTCAGATTTTAGAGCATGGAGAGCTGTGCCAAGGAGCCTTACTCAATCCCATAGGCAGTGTGGAATCCTGCTGGGCTGGGAGACAGGGGCAGGATGCTACACCAGCGCCTTACATCCATCACTCTTGCCCTCGTCCAATAAGGAGCAATGAGCTGACTCTACAGAGAAACTCTGATGGAGGAATTTTAGGACCCTGATAGGTTAGGGAGACACATACTGATGGGAGAGGCAGAGGGCCTGCCAGGATTCCACTAACATAAACTGGCAAACTGCTTATAGCTGGAAGCTAGTTGAGAACCACTATGTCTCAGCACCTGGGCATTTTGACACCTGCATTCCCACATCCATTGATCTGCCTATTACTTATCATTTTCAACATTTTTCTCAATATTACCTGTTTTGATTGTGGAAGAAAGGTGATTTATTACATGCCAGGCTGTGTGCCAGGCCTTCTCCCCTAAAAACTGGGCCAAGATTCACATAGCCACATTCTAGGACTGGTTCTTCCCTCATCTTGCAGTGAAGACACCAACACTTGAGATGCAGAAGTTTGTCCCTGGTCACCCAGCTTATACATAGTGAAGGCACAATTCAAGCCATGGCTTTCTGACAGCAAAGGCCTTATTCTATTGCCACTTCCACTCTGTACTTCTTTCCTGTGTCCCTGAACTTGTGGTTGTGGGGAGGAGCTGGGTGCCTGAGGTGTGCAGGAAGGAAGGCAGCAGGCTCACTAGTAGGACTGGCCACAGGCTTCACTTTCCCGGAGGATTTGCATTCAATTGCTTTCCCTTCATTTGTGAAGGTTTTGAGAAGAGCTGGTGCTTTCATAAAACTACTTTTCAGAAGGCATCCAAGCCCTGCTGGAGAGGAAGCACCCTGACTTTCTGGAGGCCCAGCAGATCACTAGATTTAGGAAACGTAGATTCTGGCAGAGCCACTGATGTTCATCTCAGGTCTGCACACAGGGTCCACTGGAAACACCCTTCTGGCCTTCAGGGACCTGGTGTTGACCTAGATGGGACTTCATAAGCTATTTTGAATGTGGTGGCTTTGCAGGGAGGAAAACGGGGCCAGAAACACTCATTAGCTCATTCTATCGCAAATCTCAGGGACTAACAGGCAGAGCTGAGGCCATGTCTGGAGAGAGGGATGTGCCTTCCCCCCATGGACAGGCAGGCAGCTATCCACTGAATGGGATGTTAGTGAGCGAGGCAGCCTTGGAGGCCCCAGCAGGCTCCCTGTCCTTTGAACCCACAGGGGGTGAAACTACATCTTAAAGAATGGCCATGGTCACCCCAGAACCCCACATGCCTGAGTTTACCCCACCTTCTAGCTATTGTACAAAGGTGCCTCAAATAGGGAAGGGCAGTGTCACTTTCATGAAGAGGAGGAGCAGCCACAGCTTTGGTAGGAGGCTGTGGGGAGGAGAGGTCAGCAGAGGGGTCCGCCTGCAGCTGTGGAGCCCCACAGCCCTGGAGCAGACCGTGGCTCTGAGGCTACCACTTTCAGATTGCAATGGAGCAAGAAGGTCTGGGTGTGCCGTCTGTGGCAGGTGCAAGACAGAGGGTCAAGTGTGAGATAAATGCTGTAGCTTCTGCTTCCCGGTCTGGGGCTGGGCTTGCCTGAGTAGGAACAGAAACATAATCAAAGCTGCAAATAGGCACATAGGGTTCTTAGGAAACTCTAGAATTAGGTGCTTCAGAATCCTGCTTCTGGGAGTGGTGGGGGCAGCCTCAGGGCTTCTGGCCTGCCCCCGCCTGTCCTGGCCGTCCCCTTGGCTCTTCTCCGCAGGCCAGGCAGTCCTGTTCCTTGGTGGCATTCTCTTTTTTCCACATTCTTCTCAGCCAGCCTCTGGTGTCATCCTTTGCATGATATGGGAGAAGAGAAAAGGGAACAGCACTGTGTGAACACTGATGCTTAGTGGTTTGTGTCGATCATTTGACTTAATTCTAGAAATAATCTCATATGCTATGTACCAATGAATAGACTGGGAAAACCAAGTTCAGAAAGCCTGGGTAACTGACTGAGCTCTTTCAGCTGGTGATTGGCACTTGAATCCAGTTCAGAGATTTTATACCACTTCCTTGGGCTAGGGAAGACATCCAGTGTTGGGGCATTTAGGAAGGGAGGCCTCCTTCTAGAGATTTGCAGAGGAGCAGGGTCCTCATCTCCCAGGCAGCCCTTCTCTGCATAGCATCAAGAGGTGTCCCCTGTGTAGGAGAGAGTCTGGTTTGGGGGTGACCTTGTGCCTCACTTCTGTCTCTTTCTGGCTGTATGACCTTGCTAAGGTACTTCTCTTGGTCTCGGTTTCTTTATCATTAAAGGGGATGGGAAGTGTGAGTAGCAATACCCCACCCGGTTATGTTGAGGTTTAGAGCAAATAACGCGTGCAACACAAATAGTGCTGTTCCCAGCATTGAGTGCCTGCCAGTGAATGGCAATAGAACTTTAAGGCAATTTTTTTTTTTTTTTTGCACATCGACTTAGTTTGATTCATGCTATGGACATGAGTGCTACATACACAGATGCTGTCTGATGTAGTGGAAAAGCCACCGGTCCTACATCAGAGCACTTGGGGCCTTGTTTGAGTCAGCCTGTGGGAGCTGAGAGCATGGCGGAGACATGGAATCACTCTAAACCTCATTTTTTTCATCTGTAAAGTGGGAGCCTAACCGTGACCCTTGTTCCACTTGCCCAACTTACAGGGCTGTTTTGAGGACCTGCAAGCTGATGTGGGTGAAGAGCTGTATGCATGGCTGCTGTTAGAATCACACAAAAGCAGGACGGGGCCCTGGCCCCATCTCAGAGGGACACATGGTGTGATTGGTCACAGCCAGCTAGGAAACTCATGGGGAAACACTGGAATCACATGAAGGTTACAGACAATACTTGAGATGCTGGCTCAGCACTGTGCTGCTGGCATGAGGCTCACTTGGATTTCGTGTCTTCCTCGCAGATGGAGGGGCTCAGCTAAACTCTTGAGCAGATTTTTGCTTTCAGGAAACAAATTCAGTTTCCATATTTGAATTTCTATCATCTTGCAGGGCGAGCTGGGTCTGCCTGAAGCGTTGGCCGTAGTTTGAAGAGATTTCTGGGCATATGGAGGTGATGGTAAAGAGCCTTCCCACTCCTTTGTGCCTCTTCCAGCTCCTCCCACCATTCCAGGGGAAGGGAGGTGGCATCCCTGCTGTTCATCCCTGCGTGTGAGTCCCGGGGTTAGGTGGGGTGCCTGTGTTATTCCATTTCATCTTCACAGCACTATTCCTTGGTAGATATTATTGTTGGTGACAGATGAGGAAACCGAGGCTCAGAGAGGTCAAATAGCTCACTTAAAGTACAAAGCAGAGAACTTGTAAGCAGTGATGTCAGGACTTAAACTCAGCCTGCTCCTGCGCTCCAATCTCTACTTTCTGCCAGACAGCCTTCTCCATCCATCCCGGGCCTTGGAAGGCCTCCCACGGCTGTGCGCTCACACTACTGCTGGCTCCTACCCTGCCAGGCTCTGGCCCTGGCAAAGCACCTGTGACCCGCCTTGTGGGGCTGGCTTACGTGTATATTTGTAATGTTGGTTGTTTGGGAGCAGGGGACCAGGAGAGGATAGACAAGATCCCTGGTGGTGGGATTTATTTGTTTGTTGAACAGATATGAGTTGGGCATATCCTGTGCGCCAGACGCCACTCCGAGCACTGGGAATCCCATAAAGGACAGAAGAGACACATTCTGTTGCTGCGCTGAAATTTACATGTTAGTGGAGGGCAGACAGAGAATTTCACTAACCACAAACTCACTGAGTAGCCAGCTGACACACACAGACGGGTTGCCGGGGGGTAGAAAGTATCGTGCAGAAAGGGAACTAGAAAGGGAAGGGCTGTGTCATGGGACGGGGTGACCATTGAAAAAGGGACATTCAGTCACAGTCTAACTGCGAGGTGACTTTGGAACAATCTGTAAAGGAGAAAAGGGACATGCAACTAGGCAGGCACTGCCTGATCTCACTATTCTGTGGAATCTAGAAACAGTGGAACTCACAGGCAGACGGTGGACGGTGGATTTCCTGGGGCTGGGTGTGGGGGGCAGGGAATGGGGTGACATTGGTTAAAGAAGAGAAGTTTCCGTTAGACAGGAGGACTAACTCTGTTTATTTATCACCCAGCGAGGTGACTGTAGTTAATTCTAATCTACATTATACTTGAAAATTGCTGTGTAGATTTTAAATGTTCTCATCACAAAAATGGTAAGTATGTAAGGTAATGGATATATTAATTAGCTTGATTTAATAATGCCACAAAGTAGACATATATCAAAACCTCACATTACATGCCATGATTATATACAATTTATCATTTGTCCATTTAAAAAAATTTAAAAAGAGAGATAGTGGGAGGAGCAGTCCAGGAAGAGCATCTAGGTGGAGGGGATGTGAGTGCAAAGGCTGGGAGGCCCGCGGTGCAGGTCGGCTGATGGAGCGGACAGTAGGCTCCAGGGAGTAGTGTGGGCTGCACGGGCAGGCGTAAGAGGCAGAGAGGTGATGAGGCAGGACAGGGGGCTCTGGGTGGACATGAGTCATCCTGCTAAATTTGTCCTTTGTTTTGAATAAGAAAAGGAGTTAGAAGAGGGTTTTAACTCGAGTGACAAGTTAATAGGATCCCTCTGGCCTCTTTGTAGGGAAAAGCCAGAAAGAAGAGGTGGTCGGAAGTTAGAGAGCTATGGCAATGATCCAGTTCATTGGGTTAGTGCCCAGGACCATGGCTGCCTGTGTTTCTTCATGCTCCATTCTCTCTCTGCTGCAGCTTATTCAAGACCACCTGGCAAACTGTAGGTGCTCAGCGAAAAGTTACAAAACAAGAGCAAGCATGGCCGTGCAGCCTGGTAGCTAAAGTCTAGGCTTTTCTGCTGGATTCAAGCCCCATCTCTACCACTATGACAGCTGTATGACTCAGGACAGGTGACATTACCTCTCTGGTGGTGGCATTTATTTGTTTGTTCCCCATCTGTAAATGGGAACAATCACAACAGTAAACCTACAGGCTTCTTGTGAGAACTGCACAAAATAGAGTAAGTGAAGCTCTCAGAAGAGGCCCGGCCCAAAGTGAGGGCTCAGTAAATATCAGTATTCATCAGTGCAAGAGTGGCTTTATGTGCATTTGTTGAAGAAGGAACAAAAAAATTGAGAGAAAAATATTAACAATTTTCATGAATTATTTGGAAATGTGGAAAATACAGAGTCTTTATTTTGCTGTATTTCCATTGAAGCATTGTGATTTTTATCTACTATTTTTCTTTCCTGTTACAGAATCAGATGCTATTTTTTGTGGGGTAAGTTACAAATGCTGGGGGTCTGATCTGGCAGAGCCAGGGCGTGGGTTGCAGCCCCCGCCCTGGCCTCCCTCCAGTGTTGAGCAGTCATTGTCTTTTTCCTTTGATCAAGCTTCATGGCAAGCACATTTAAAGTTTATTGCTAATGTTATTAGTTCCTAATCAGAGCCTACTGCGATTATTACCTAATAGTTATTGCTTTGCACTTCCAACCAGATGTCAAAAATAATGAGCCAATAAAACTGCTATTAATTTAGGCTGAATGACAATTTTAGGCCCTCGGAGCTGAAGATTAGGGACCTCATAAAAGTGGGGCACAAATAATTTGAGTGCTCAAAAGTAATAACAAAAATAGTGAGGATATGAATTAATAGGTAAGTGTTTCTAGTTTAAAAATGAAACACGCAGCTCAGAATATCAACATTCCTCCTACGCTTTCCTAGGATGAATGGAGCAGTCCTCGAGGACCCCAGCCTGTGTGATTGGGCAGAATGGCTGAGGAAGTCTGCTTTTCCTAGGAAGAAAAGAGGGTGTTTCCAGAGATCTGTTTGCTGCAGTTTTGTTTGGCTCTTTTGATAGAATGGGCCACGATGACAGCCCCTGGGAGAGGGGGACTTCTTCCAGCATCACAGGGACCTACGGGGACCATGTCTTCATTCTGCTGCCAGCTGTGGTCTCTCCCTGACCTCCAGTTGCCTCTGCTGACATGCACCCACTGTAGCTGGTTTTCCTCCTTCTAATTCACATCTGTCATCCTGTACACTGCTGGGTGTGGGTCACTTGGGTTCAAATCCTAATTGTACTGTTTTCTGAGGGTGTGATCTTGAGCAGGGAGTCCATTGTCTCTGAGCTGCAGCTTTCTCATCTTTAGAAGTGTCCATCACATTAATCTCTGAACACTGAAAGACCCAGCAGTTACAAGGAGTCTAGCACAGTGCCTGGCACACCGATGAGCTGGATAAACTTTTACTTAGATGACACATGTCTCTTTCTCCTTCACCTTGCTCATTCATTACATCTATTCTCTCATGCATTGTTTAGGTACCGACTTATCAAGAGATGGAGGGAGTTTTAAAACGCTCACTTTCCCCTTCCTCCACTCCTCATAAGCATAAACCCAATCCTGTTTCCTTTCACGTTTCCCCAGCATTTTAAACACACATAAATGGCTCCTTTGGGTGGTAGGAGTGTGGGATACAGAGGTGGGGACCCAGTAGGTGCTGAAGGATCCCTGGTGTTTGGTGGCTGTCAGGGAGAAGAATGTGGTGGGAATGCAAATTAATACATCCCTTTTGGAAAGATATATGGAGAACACTTTGAGATCTAAAAATAGATCTGCCATTCAATCCGGTAATTCCTCTGCTGGGCATATACCCAGAAGACAAAAAATCACATCATAACAAAGATATTTGTACTAGAATGTTTATTGCAGCCCTATTTATAATTGCTAAGTCATGGAAAAAGCCCAAGTGCCTGTCAATCCACGAATGGATTAATAAATTGTGGTATATGTGCTCCATGGAATATTATGCAGCCTTAAAGAATTTCTGGGATAGTTCATATGTCTGTTCATGTATTTTTATCTTGTGAAGGAAATGTACTTTATTTTTTTTACTTCTATAGGCTTTGCTAAGCTGTTTTCTTTTTCTTTCTTTCTTTTTTTTTTTGAAGACTGTAATTGTTTAGATTTGTTTAGATCCTTTTCTCAAGTTATATTGTAAAAACCCTGTGTTCCTCTTAGTATGTGACTGTTGAAATATCCTCTTTTAAATCTCATGCTTATCTAATGTTTTGACAGAAATTTTATGCCTTGGGCAAGTATCTAAATAAATTACAATAAACACCTGTTTCATTCTTTTTGCATTAACTCTCAGATATGGCACTTGAACAGAGTTAGGCTTTCAATGAGCCTAGGGATTAGCCTGATGTGAAAATTTAGCTTCTTCTCTGTTATTTTCTGATTATATGCAAGAACCCCCTCTGCCCTCACAATGGTGCATAAATGTATTCATGATCTATGTATACATGACTTAATAAAAGAAAAAATAAAAGAAAATAATATGAAGGGCAAGTGAAACTATAAATGCAAAAAGAGAGCAATTTTAGTGTCATCCCAGGAGGCAAATCAGCTAAAGAGAGTGAAAAAGAAGAGAAAAAATCACAAATGGACAGGCAATAAGATAAAAGAGATCTGTGCAAGTAAACAAGTCATAGAGGCAAACAAAGTAGAAAAGGTATAAGAAAAGTGTAAGAAATAACTGAAAATATGTTTGTAAGAATACATTAGAAGGCATGAAATGGGACATTTTAGGAAATGAAAAGCAATAATTTTCTAGAAACATTTATGTATGACTAACAAAGTGCTATCACAACATTGTGGTGAGATCTTGTGGACCAGTTAAACCTCCAGAGATAATATAAAGATTAAATTAAGGAATTTAACATTCAACAGATGCAAAAGGATGTCTTCTGGGAGCTTCCCTTGTCCCACGAAAAGCAGAAATGTCAGAAAATGAAGTTGTCATAAATTCTCTTCTAGAGAGTTTTATGGTCATTAAAAAAAAAAAAAAAAAAAAAGACCACATACACCTGCATAAAAAAACATTATCACCCACTTTATCTGTTTGTTCTCCTAAATACTCATTTGTCCTTTTCATAGAAGCATTTTCTATGCCCATCTTTCCTTTTTAAAAGAAACTGTGTAAGCCCGTAATTTTAGCCATTAATGCACCACTTTTTTTTGTGAGCTTCAGAATGCATATGAAAACTTCCACATATATATTAAAACATCTTTTGTCAGTTTACTTCTTAGGCCCACAGATACTGAACACAAGAGGATAGATGAGAACAGGGTGTGGCAGAAATTGAAAAAGAAAAAAAGAAACACTCTCATGACAGAAACAAAAACCAAGAGACTGAAATAATAATGGAAGAAAAATGGCAAAGAATATACCTAAAAATTGTTGAAATAGAAAATCTTCCAAATTATTTTTAGACTGAGAGTTAATGAATAAATAATAGTAGTGAACTTAGAAAAAACAGGGACATGGATTTGAATACTGGAAGATGGCAAGATGAAAAAGTGAGCATATGGTGAACAAATTGGATTATAAGGCAATGTTAATATGACAGAGGTGATGAAAACACACACATTCAGGACAGAGAAGAAGTAACAGGTATTAAAATCTATTTGTGTAGACAGAGTTTACTTTTCAAAGTGAAAGACCCCTGATTTTGAGAGTGGAGGAGGTTCAGAAAAAAACAATGATGGGGTGGGTGACACTGTACTAACAATGCGAATAAAAGAAGCAACAGAGAAAGTAACAATGGCTAACACAAAAAATAAAAAATATACCAATGTAGGAATTTCACAGGTATTAGTAGGCAGAAACTAAAGTATGGCATTGAGAAGAGAAGAATAATATGAAAGGAAATTAAGCAGAGAAAACAAAGAAAGAAACAATTACCCACTAGTAAGGCTGGAGCTCCCTGGGCTGAGCCATCAGTCTTCATCAGCAAAGCTCCCAGGAGATCAGGCTTTCCTGCTTGTTCCCAGAACTTTCCTGCTCTTCCTGGACCTTGGTACATCCTAGTAGCCTTGTCTCACATTCTGGGGTCTTGGGCTCCACATGCCTTTCGGGGGAAGCCTCTCCCACCACTTTGGAAATATGACCCTGTATGACCCTGGAGCTGGGGACCTTTCTCCTGGCTGGTTTGGTCCATTTCCAAATTAATTTCTCACATCTCTCGGGTGATGTCTTGAGGCCAATTCATGTAATGTGTTAAATGAAATGATACCTCATGAGTTATGTATAACCATAATATTTAAATAAATATAATTATT
The DNA here is from genome assembly GCA_963574355.1 of Loris lydekkerianus. Classification (NCBI taxonomy): domain Eukaryota; kingdom Metazoa; phylum Chordata; class Mammalia; order Primates; family Lorisidae; genus Loris; species Loris lydekkerianus. Next base: position 16,493 of record CAUYPK010034104.1, read on the forward strand.
TAAAATAATTGTAAAGAATGCCAATTTTTACATGGTGTGATTATTCACTTAGTACATAAAGTATTTCTCACATCTGTTATAATTAAACCCTATGGAGTAGTAATAAAATATTTTACATCATTTATTTTACTTATTGAACACATACTTCTATTCCACATCTCCAATAAAAGATTGACCTTATATAGTATGTTTTATACTGGAAGGTCATTATTGATTACTCTATTCTACATTTCTGCAGGTATTCCTGTGTATTGTTTGGTTTTGCCCCAACATTAAATTAAAGTACTTTTGAAATGCCTCCACATTAATATTCCTCATAGTACACAACTGACAAGACAATATCTATTTATGCAAACTGATATAAACTAAAACCACAGAAGCAAAATGTTATTAAAAATGCATCTCATGGGAGAGGAGTTGTTTATTTTTCAAATAGCTCAAGAATCTATATGTGGAATAATATATTTTATGAAAAAAATTATAAATATAAATTATGAATAAAGAGAAACTTTTAGAGAAAATTTCTGTGATTTTTAAAGTTTTCAAATAGAATACTTCATAATAACTACAAATTTTTCTGTATTTTAAAAATTATTTGTTATCAATAATTAGATATTCCAAATAGCCATTTAGAGAAAGTGTACATTAAAGGAAAAGTTTAAAAGTAAGAATCAGAACAAAAATAAACTTCCTAAAATTTTTTGAATTAAAAAAAGTTAGAACACATACAAGATAAAACTAAATGCTTTTGAAGCACCACAAAAGATGGTCAGAAATATGTAAAAGGACATTATAGAAGAATAAATAATCATTGTGAAAAACTACGTTTATGAATGTAAAGAAGTGATAGAAAGAATAAAATTAAATACATTTAAGATAAAAAAATGAAGACCCAGAAGAAAGAAAGGTGTAGGATAAAAGGGAAGAATAGAAAGAATTTACAAGGAAATGAAAATAGAATTTTAAAAGCAATAAATTAAAGGCAGAGAAATAACTGAGAACAATTACAGAAGGTACAAGATTTGTAGGGTACAACCCATTTTATAAAGTTTGGTACATTATAAATAAAGAAGTATCAATATGAGAAGTGAGTTTGAAGATTGTGAAGTGAAAGAAAAATAATTTTGATTAGTGCAATCAGAATTAGGGACAAAGATAAACGAAAAGGAGAAGGCGGGAATAAAAGGGGTCAGAGAAAAGACAAATGAGATAAATGGAATAGAAAGAAAATGCTAAAATGCAGATGGAGGAGCACGGGTGTAGGAACATGGAGAGAAGAGATTTGCATTTAGGTAGTGGTAAAGTACAGAATGTAAAAAGAATTTTGAAGAATAAAAAACTCAAGAAGGTAAATTCTTCTTGGCAAGAATGGCATGTACAGATGGCTCGGTTCATCTGTGAGCTTCAGGCAGAAAGGCACTTACTGAGCTGCATTCAAGCTGGTTCAGGGGACTCCTCTGCTCAGGGCAGCTGGATGCCTTTGCCTGGCCTGGGGATATAGGGGATGGGTTACTTTATCCCCTCTGTACCAATTTGTGCACGGGGAACGTTTTGATTTGTCTAGAGAAATAACAAATTACTCTTAGTCACAGAGTGTTCTGTTGGTAAATTTAGAAGTGTTTGTAATTAAAGTCACCACCTGAGCCACAAACTCCTTCCTCAACTTTATGACAAGTGATTCTACAGAGCTGCACAATAGTAGAGGAAAAAGTAAACTCAGCGTATTAATTGCTTTTACTTATTTTGAAAAAGAGAAACTATTATTGTTCTAGTCACAGTCAAGCCATCTAGAGAGGAATTAATTTCTTTCTTCTAAGAATTGATCCATAATTTACTTTCAAGCATCTATGTCTTCATCTATTAATATTTCAATTTAAAAGCAATGTAAATGTTGTGACCCAGAGATAATAAATGAAAAATGTTTTAATGACTAATGTATAGCAAGTGCTATAATTATGATTTAAACAATTTCATCTGTGGGTATTTTATTCCTTGTTTTGAATGATGTACAGTGGTCAATATATAGTTTTATAATGTATTTTGTAATAGACTGATCAGCCCAAGAAAAACAATGAAGCTGAAATTTGTATATTGCCCAGGCCAACACAGTAAATGCTGATTTGTGATGTCTTTGCACAGACATATCAACAGAGGAAATGACTTTCTCTTTAGGTTTTCTAATTAACAGGCTTTGGTCCCATGCTCATGCTGTGGCTTATGCAGAATGTACAGCCTCTTTCCTACTGACATACAACCTAGTATATCCTTTTCTTTGACATACCCAGGCACCAACCCCAGGACATCATACCTGGAGGTGCTATGTCCACTCTCAATTAATCACTGGACAAGTGTTTATTGATTGTCTAATTTCCAGTTACCAAGGTTTTAAAAATCAACAATAATTCACATGGCTAAATATCATAAAGATTCATCAGTTAAGGTTGCTGTCATATCAGCGGGATGTTTAGCAGTATCCTCCAAAAAATTATAATAGTGTTACTGGAAGAAGAGGGTATGGCCACCTATCACTGTCAGCCAATATGCAGAGATGAGGATAGGTCCACCAAACTTCATTTGTGTGAAGGCCAAGAATTTTGAAGAACAGTGGGAATAATCTCTTCAAGACTGTTGGTTTATGAAAGTAGTGTATGATGCCCCATGATCATATCGATGTGCACAGCTATGATTTAATAAAAAAATTAAAAAAATTAAAAAACCAAAAACCTTCAAAAAAAAAGACTGTTGTGTTGTTCTATTTCCAAAATGACAGTTTTATACATAAAAGTTAAACGCAAGAACCATATAAACCCTTATCATAAACAACAAAATTAACACTTATCTTAATGGTAATAAAGATTATGATTTGCATAAATAATAATTGACATAACCCATGCCCATACAACTATATTCCAATTCAAAAGTTAATCTCCTAAATTAATTGCCCTAAGCTACTCAAGATATATATACACTTTTAGGTTAAGGCCAAATTTATAAAACAAGGATGGAAGACATGAGGTGAAGGTCACCATAAGACCTAAACCAGCAAGACTAGCTCTGTTGTCTTAGCCCTAGCCTGACTGACTCATTTTATTCCCTCTATATGTACTCTCAATAGTAACATCCAAAATCACCAATCAGGACAGGGAGCGATGGTGGCAGAGTAACAGTTTTTTTCAAGCAGGTGCAGTTAGATTGGGGACAGAAGACTCCAGGCATCTATGGCTTATAGCCTCTGCCAAGAAACATCCCGTTGGGTATGCATGGTAACAGCTAGAGACTTCTGGACCCCAATAGAAGGAGAAAGGCAGTGGAGAAGTGGCAAGTGGTTGTGATCATTCAGTCTGAGGCTGCCTGCAGGTGTAATTACAACAGCAGCGAGATTGCAAACAAGGAAGAACTTTCTGTGGGCTGTTTTGTTATTTTGGACTTGGACACTTGGTTGAACTACCTTGGGAAAACTTGGGCAAGAATATGGATGAGTTTAAGTGTCATCAAGGTCCCCAGATTGAGCTTTTAAGGCACAATGCAGCTAATATCGTTAGGCTGTGGACCACACACACAGCCAATGTAGGAGAACTGCCCCTGCAGGCTCTTCTCTCTGGGTCTCAGAGTGAGGATAGGGCTGGGAGAATTTGGGTGAGTAATCTAGTGACTGTGCAGTGCCAAAGGCCAGGACTGAGACACTGGGGAAAAGTGGAGATTTTAGTGTTTGACAGTAGCAGGGTTGCCTTGCTGCCTCAGCCCTCAGGGGCATACAGTGAAACCGGTTTTTGTGCACTGAATAAGTGGGCAGCCACTTCAGGAGAGAACACAGTGCTTTCCTGGGAAAGTTTCAGCTTAGCCAACATTAATGATTTAAAGTGTCTTTTAAGGGGGCTGAAGAGAGATTTAGGCTCTCAACACTGCAGGGTTTGAGAAATCAGCAGAGAGCTCCAGTCTCCATCTTGTACAAATGTATCAGTATTGTGATTAAAATATTATGCCCCACAAGATGACCTGTTGTCCAGACAATATTCAGCAAGATATCTATACTGCTTTGTTTTTCTTTTGTTTGTTTTATTTCAACATTTCCCCCCTAGATTTTTCTTTCATTTCTTCTACATTTTTTTTTTGTTTCAATATAATTTTCTATTGTTGCCTTATTTAATAATAAGAACTTCATTTTTGCTACTTTTCTGCCCTTATCATTTGGTCTTCCCCCCAATTTTATCTCATAAGGTATTCTGTTTGTATATTTTTGTTTGGCTTATGGTACTTTTGTCTTTCCTCTCTACTTGGTGTAGATGGGTACTGTGTCTGAACATGCTGGCAAAGGACTTCTGATGTCAAGGGAAACACCCAACTCAGCACCCCCAGAGTTTGTGGGTTTTTAAAGTTGGGTCAAAGGACCATACTGCATACTTTATTACTCCTGTCTCCCTCTTGCTGTGCCTCTCTTCTTTTTGTCAATATTCCCTGTACTCACTCCCTCTGCTTTCTCTTTTGTCTTTTTTTTTTTTTTAATCTTTTTTCTCTTCTTGCTCTTCAATCTTCTCATCTTGCTAGTCCTGTACCAAAAGGACTCATAAAAACCATAGGCCAAAGGGTCGGTAATTTAAAGAATGAGAGGAAGTGAAATAAAAATTAGGGCAAGGTGTACATATACCACAATTTATTAATCCATTCATGGATTGATGGGTACACCATGGAATATTATTTTACTATGGAGACTTTACCCCTTTCATGTTTACGTGGATGGAGCTGGACCATATTCTTCTTAGTAAAGTATCTCAAGAATGGAAGAAAAAGTATCCAATGTACTCACCCCTACTATGAAACTAATTTATGGCTTTCACATGAAAGCTATAACCCAGTCATAACCTAAGAATATGGAGAAGAGGGAGAGGGAGGGGAGGAAGGGGGGAGGGTGGACGGAGGGAGGGGGAGTTGGTGGGATTACACCTGCGGTGCATCTTACAAGGGTATATGTGAAGCTTAGTAAATGTAGAATTTAAATGTCTTAACACAGTAACTAAGAAAATGCCAGGAAGGCTGTGTTAACCAGTTTGATGAAAATGTGTCAAACGGTCTATAAAACCAGTGTATGGTGCCCCATGATCACTTTAATGTACACAGCTATGATTTAATAATGATATAGATATAGATATATAGATATAGATATAAATACTCTAATTTGCACCAGTGGTGGGATCACTTGTTCTCTGTTAAAGAAAACAATTCAACATTAATTCCAGGAAGAGTCATCAGGGATTGATCTATTCCTGAGCGTGTGAAGCCCTTTACTCTCCTGGCCTTCTTATTCTTCCTGGGTGAACCAAGAAACATCCATGTTCACTTCTCAACTAGGGTCTTAAACTAAAGTGTAAAGACCTCGCATATGCACACCCTCTGTGCCTCCCCCATGAGTTCTCCTCAGAGTTCTACCTTCCAGGGATATAAACTTAGCCCTCATTATCTCACATTTTCCAAGGGCTTAAATGGACTCTCTTTTCCAGACAAAAGCCAAGCCAGGCAGTGCACAGACTGGAAATGTCTGTAAAAACCAGCCTCGGGTAGCCTAACCTAGCTCAAAATAGCAGAAAATACTACATAAAACATAATAAAATAATGAAGCAGCTCAAGCTTGTTGTCATAAATAAGCAAGTGAGTAAGGCTGTTTCTATACTATGCCTAGTTTGATGGGAGAAACAAGAATTAAATCAGTATGTGATCAAGTTAATTCAGCATCTTCAATAGAAAGAAGGGGAGAAGTTTATCTCCCTAACCTCTCATTTGCACCATTTTTGGACTTGGTACTCTGACCTAAGTTCTCTTTTCCTCTCTTATCAAAACTTTTTTTTTTTTTTGATACAGAGTCTTTGTTCCCTAGGTAGTCTTTGTCACCCTTTGTCACACCTTGGTGTCATAGCTCACAGCAACATCAAACTCTTAGGATCCTCTTGCCTTAGCCTCCTGAGTAAATGCCTGGCTATTTTTTCAATTTTTAGTAGAGACGGGGTCTTGCGCTTGCTCAGGTTGGTCTTGAACTCCTGAGTTCAACCAATCCACCCGCCTTGGCCTCTGAGAGTGCTAGGATTACAAGCATGAGCCCTATGCCTGGTTCAAAACTAACTCTTAAAGGAATTGTGTTCACGTGTTCCCACTAAGATAAAAATTAATGATGTAGCTCAATGTGCTACCTCTTCTAGGAGGTCCTTCCTTATAACCAGAGGGAGTCCATCAGTCAGCTTGGGAACTTAAGATTTTATTTTAATTCACACCAGTTTGGATTTAATTCAAAAAATATTAATGTGTGGACCTCACTGTGATGAATGAGATTCAAAGATGGCTAAGTTATGATTATCAGCCTCATAATTATTCAAGGTAATGCTGAAGGAGACAGACAAGTGAACAGTGAAAAGTTCAGCCACAGAGGCTACGTCCAAGAAGCAGAGGTTGCACAGGGGCAGCAGAATGACTAGCTCCTTAGAAGGGGTGCAGCAGTCAGAGAGGACTCTGGAAGTGGTGACATCTGACTTCAATGAAGAGAGGTTGCCAGGCATTCCTAGGGAGAAAGACATTCCAAGAAGAGAAGAAAACTGTTCCCAGCATCAAAAGATCCTTAGAAGAACAGCTTGGAGTAAGAAGGACCAATGTCTCAAAAGCCATGTGAGAGTGCAGAATAGTCTTCATGTGAGTTTTTCTTTCATCAACTTTCTTAAAAGCCAAGAGAAGTGAAATTCAAAGAAGATATTTCAGCAGGGAACTCTGTGAAGGAAGATTTCATGCCTTTTTTTTTTTTTCTTTTTTCTTTTCAGAAAACTGCACGGGATTGAAGGGAAGACAAGGGGCATCTGCAGCCTCCCTCTCTTTCAGTTGCTCATCTCCATTTGGCTTTCAGGAGGAGCAGAACCTCAATCAAGTTAAAATAAATAAACAAAAGTCGTCTTCTGTGAGTGCCTGGAAGACATTTGTTCAAATTTGTTTTAAATATGAACACTAGGCCCCAAAAGGCGATGACCTAAGCCAAGATAGTTATTTCTGTTCTTTTTCAAAAACATTTTCATTTATTTAGAGCTGGAATGTTCAGGATAATAGATGAAGAATGTTTGTGTGAGGTGCTGCATGTTAAGTGTTTAAACAGCTTGTAAATATTTTCCAATCTGACCAATTCATTGCAGCTACACTCACTTATGAGACAGGGGTGAATTTCTAGACATATTTCCTTGGTTACTTCTTCGTTAATTAATATTTATAAGCAATTTCCCATCATCTTCTAGATATAATAACTATGGATTTTTTTCAGTCTTCATGACTACTAGTAACTCAGCTTTATATGACAAATAAAGACTATAAGAATGTATCTTTTTATGAAATATAAATGTCACTTTCTGCATTGTCTTTAATATAGGCACCTATGTGCATTTGAGCTGTGAATAGTCTGTCTTCTCCCATTAGAGAGGTCTATGTGAGACATTTAGTGCCTGCCCCATGGCAGATATATTAGATGTTAGGCCACAGAATCAGAAGCCTGGTCTAATCTTACTTCCATTACAATCTAGCTGTATAAACTTTTCTGGTCTTTTTTTTTTTTTTATTTTTTTTTTATTTTGAGACAAAGTGTCACTCTGTGCCCTGGATAGAGTGCTGTGGCATCACAGCTCACAGCAACCTCAAACTCAAGAGCTCTAGTGATCCTCTTGCCTCAGCTTCCCAAGTAGCTGGAACTACAGGCACCTGCAAACCACCCAGCTAGTTTTTCTATTTTTAGAGATGGGGTCTTGCTCTTGCTCTTGCTCAGGCTAGTCTCAAACTCCTGAGCTCAAGCAATCCATCCACCTTGACTTCCCAGGGTGTTAGGATTACAGGTGTGAGCCACCATGCCCAGCAGCTCTAGCTGTGTAAATTTGAGTGAATGACTCACTTAGTACCCAAGAACCTCAGTTTCCTCATCATTATTATGAGATAGAATACTTATTTCACCAGATAACTTATTTTTTCATGAAATAACATGTGTGTGAAAGCATGGCAGGAAGGTAGGAAATCAATAAATACTAATTGAATTTAAACTTAAATGATGCTAGAATTATTACATAGGTATAGCCCTGGGATCCTATATCCTAATAGTTAAACTTCAGTTAATATTGAGTGAGAACAATAGATTCCAAACTTTGATGTATTCAAATACCTTATTAAAATGTAGATTTTTGAGCTCTGCCTGTGAAGACGTAGATTTCATAAGGCCGGCATGAACCTGAGCCTCCAGATTTCCAGCAAGTGCCTAAGGCCATTTTGATGCAAGTGGTCTACACGCCACTCTTGGACAAACAGGAAATCAAGGTCAGCAGCATAATTTAATCTGCAGGACAAAAATTTAGATTAGGAAGTTAATAGCTCTGTAGTCAGCTTACTGCCTAAAATAGGGAGGACCATAGGGTGGGAAATAGACAGGAAGCAGGAAGGAAAGGTTTCCACCAGTCCTCCAAGTCACAAAGCTTTAGGATTCTGATTGTATGACAGGATCGTACAAGGAATGAAGCCATCTACCCTGCTGGGATTCTGAGAGACTTGAGAATATTTCTTATTATTCTGATGTTTAAAAAAGACTAACATGTATAATATTTTTCTTCTCCCCCTCCTTCATGCAACCACTATCCCAGACAAGCCTTAAAGCCATGTTTATTTCCAAACCAAATCTAATCCATGTTTGTCTTACTTACACATGAGTCAAAAAGTCTCTAGCATTAATTTATCAGCAAGAGAAAATCTTTATCATAAAAACAGCACAGAGAAATTTTTCTACCTTCACTAAACATATTTAAACAACAAACATTCAGAACTGAAGAATGTTGCTTAAAATGGGGGGAAGGGGGGAGTGGGATACAGGGATTCAAAAGCAATGAAGAAAGATTTTTCTGTTGTTTAACATTTACTTCAGTTCAAACCAAACATTCTCAACTGCTTTGAATCCTTACCTTACTGTTTTGCAGATCCATCCTTTCAATGTGGGCACAAAAAGGGCATAGTTTAACCACGAGAAAATTAGTGTTAATACCTCATCATGATTGCTGGATTGCTTTAAGCTATATTCTTTTAAATAAACTTTTTCCTGCAAGAGACTGCCCTTTAATCACTAGCAAGTGAAAATGCAATTTCTGTTTATGTCTTGAGGATGAGCCAACTACATCAGAGAAGTAGGACAGCTGCCTTGTCCTGTAGGTCTGAATTTAGTCTCTGCTTTTATACAGTTCTTTTCACAAAGAGCTACGTCATATCATAAGAGTTTTACAGACCAAAGACAACCAAAGTATTTTTGTCACCAAGGACAGACTCAGTACTCACCTGTTGCCTCCATGTGATTTTAAGAAACCCCAGAGAGTTGCAGTGATCTGCCATGTCCTAGAATAGGTGCCTAAAAGATATTCCAGGCTGCCTTGTGGTGGCACAGCAGTGTCATAGGGACCGCATAGGTTTGCACATTCTGAGTTTAACTCTTGACTCTGCTCTTAAGTTAGCCGGGTCCTTAATCTTTCCAGGGTTGATCCATAATATGGGGGTGATAATACCTGGTAGGGCTACTCAATGTGTTAAAACTGATGGCACATAAAGCTTAGAGCAGTGCCATGCCAAGGGGGAGTTGAAAGGAGCCTTGTGCACCAGGTACAGGCAAAAGGGGGGTACATCATCTGTAAAAAAAATTAAAAACAATAATAAAACTAAAGGTTGACCTGCCCATTATTATAATTTATGGGCAATTCTAGATAATCTCAGTGATTAAATACTTCTCCCACTGGGGCAGAGAGTTCCCACTGTAGCCCTCACTCACCTTGGCATGCGAATGGCTTAGTAAAAGATATGTAGTAGGTCCTCAGGAAATGCTAGTCCTCTCTCAGCAGAAATGGGCCAAATCTGTGTACAAAGAATTCTAAACTAAGAAAGGAGCCTTTGTGTCTAAATCCTGCTACAACTCAACTGAGCCCTGGACACTGAATCAGGACATATTACAACTGGTACGCGTATCTACTAAATTGGCTGACCTCCACAGTCATCTTTTCAAAAAGCATCTCCAAGGAGGTCTAAAAGGTTAAGCCTAATAATGCACTGCTTTTATTTCTTAAAGGAAAAACCCTTCATAACAATACACACACACATTGATAAAATGGAACCATTCTAATAATGGAGTGGGAGAAAAGGCCAGGTAATAAAGTAAAGGTCATTCTGTCTAACTCTCTCATTTTACAGAGTCAGGGTTTTTTGAAAACAGTAGGAATGACTTAAGCTGACAAGTTATTTATTAGATAGCTACTGGATAGCTCACAGAATCAACATGAAAACTGAAAAACAAGCTGACAGATACACAGGAAAGAAGAAAGGCAGACATTCTGGGAGAACTGTTTTGGACTCTGCCATTGGAGGCATCAACACTGGACTCTTACTTCTACTACCATGTAAATAATCTCTGGCTGTCCCTGCATCTCTGTGCTAAACCTTCAAGAGTCAAAGTGCTAGGCAAGAGTGCCCAAGTGAACCAGTCATATGTCTATGAGGCAGTAACTCCCTCAACCCAACACATTATATATGCTTGAGCGCCAAGCAGGCCCCATGTTGCTGTATCAGAGAAACTTCAGGATGGGGAGCAAGAGGTATGTCACACAGGTCTAGGGCGAGTTGCCATCAGGTTGCACCTGCATGAAGCTAATCAAAGCCTACCACATCTGATCATCTAATTCCTTCAGGGACTATTGAGGCCAAGAGGATTTCAAGTATAAATAAGAAGTTTCAAACACCCTTTTATGATGGAAAGGGTCCAACATAATTAAGATGCCACTCAGGTGCTCCACGGGTATGCACCATTTCAGGGGCTTCACACTGCGTCCTCTGACAAGGCAACCACTCAGTAGTGGTGGTAGCCAGGCAGCACAGGCATAGTTTTCATGCATGCCTTACCAGTCACTTTGTTTACAAGGACCACTTACAAGAAACCTGAGCCTCCTGCTGGTGGGACTGCAAATTAACACAACCTCTATGGAAAGAAGTACGGAGAATTCTCAAAGAACTAAAAGTAGACCTTCCATTTGACCCTGCAATCCTATATCTACCCAGACGAAGAAAAATCATTTTCCCACAAGGACATTTGCACCAGAATGTTTATTGCAGCTCAATTCATAATTGCCAAGGCATGGAAGCAGCCCAAGTGCCCATCAACCCATGAATAGACTAACAAACTGGTATCTGTATACCATGGAGTACTATTCAGTCATAAAAAGTTGAAGACTTTGTATCTTCTATGTACCAGGATG
>CAUYPK010034106.1:0-20252 GCA_963574355.1 Loris lydekkerianus
CATGAAGGCTATAACCCAACTATACCACAAGACTATGAGGAAAGGACCAAGGAAGGGGAAGGGAAGGGGGAGGTTTGGGTGGAGGGAGGGTGATGGGTTGGGCCACATCTATGGTGCATATTTTTATCTATAATAAAAAAAGAAATAAATAAAAAAAAAGAAATTGTTCTGTGTAAGTAGATTACAGGTAGATGACCATTATCTTCTTGCTTGAAAAGTTTCATTAGAGAAGTCTGCAGTCACCCTGATGGATTTGCCCCTGTAGGTCAACTGGCACTTACTCTTGGCAGCTTGAAGAATCTTTTCTTTTGTCTTGACTTTGGACAGGTTCATCACAATGTGTCTTGGTAAAGCTCTGTTGGAGTTGAGGTGACCTGGGGTCCAATATCCCTCTGAAAGGAGTGTGTCAGAATCTTTGCTGATATTTGGGAAATTTTCATTTATAATATTCTCTAGTATGGCTTCCATTCCCCTGGGGCATTCTTCTTCCTCTTCTGGGATACCTGTAACTCATATATTTGAACACTTCATAAAGTCCCATAATTCTGTCAGTGAATGTTCTGCTTTTTCTCTCTTCTTTTCTGCCTCTTTAACTATCTGAGTTATCTCAAGAGCTTTGTCCTTTACCTCTGAGATTTTCTTCGGTATGGTCTAATCTGTTGTTGATACTTTCTATTGCATCTTTAAGTTCCCTAATTGACTGCTTCAGTTCCTTCAGCTTTGCTATATCCATTCTATATTCTTCATATCATTCAACTCTTATTTGATTCTGTTTTTGGATTTCCTTTTGGTTATTTTCCACTTTATCAGCAGTTTCCTTCATTGTTTCCAGCATTTCCTTCATTGTTTTCATCATCTGTATTCTAAATTCCCTTTCTATCATTTCTAACATTTCTTTATAGATGGAATCCTCTGCAGTAGCTACCTCATGGTCCCTTGGGGGGGGTTGTTCTGGACTGGTTTTTCATGTTGCCAGGATTTTTTCTGCTGGTTCTTCCTCATGAGTGTTTTCTTTTACCTGTTTCCTTGCCCTAATTTTCCTTTCACTTCCTTTTGCCCTTTAAGTTACTGTGTCTCTGCACTAGGGTTTTAATGAGTCATTTTGGTACAGGACCAGAAGGATGAGAAGATTGAAGAGTAAGAAGGGAAAAAAGATTTTTAAAAGAAAGAAAAAAAAGAGAGAAAGGAGAGGTGGTGAGTAAAAGGTAATATTGACAAAAAGAAGAGAGGCACAGAAAGAGGGAGACAGGAGCAATGTAGGTGGTGTACAGGAGGGTACTTTGACCCAACATTAAAAACCCCCCAACCTTTGGGGGGTGCTGAGTTAGGAGGTTCCCTTAAGGTCAGCAGCTCTTTGCCAGCCTGTTCAGACACAGTACCCCACCTCTACCAAATAGAGAGGAAAGACAAAAATGCTATAAATTAAACCAAAACAAGCAAATGGAAAACTTTATGGGATAAAATTTGGCAGAAAAAAACAAATAATAGGGGTAGAAACACTAGCAAAAATGAAGTTCTAATTGTTAAAGAAGGCAACAATGGAAAATTATACTTAAACTAGAAAAATGAAGAAAGAAAAGAAAGAAAAAAAACTAGGGGGAAAATGTTGAAATTAAAAAGAAAAAAAACCAAAGCAGAATATATATTTTGCGGAATATTATCTGGGCAACAGGTGATCTTCTGGGTTATGAGATGTTAATCACAATGCTGAAGCAGCTATATGAGATGGAGACTGGAGGTTTCTGCTGATTTCTCAAACACTGCAGGGTAGAGAGCCTAAATTTCTCTTCAGCCCACTTAAAAGACACTTCAAACTGTTAACCTTGGCTAAGCAGAAACTTTCCCAGGAACGCACTTATAGTTGGGATCACTACTGAAGTGGCTGTCCACTTACCCAGTGTGCCAAAACCAGTCTCACTCTATGCCCCTGAGGGCCAAGGTTGTAAGGCATCTCAGTCCCCGCCTTTAGGCTGTTCAGTCTCTATATTACTCGCTCAAGGTCTCCCACCCAGATCCTCACTCTGCAACCCTGAGGGCGGAGCTTGCCGAGGTAGTTCTCCCACAATGGCTCAGCACAGCATACAGCCGAATACCATTAGCTCAGTCCAGCTCAGCAGCACAGTCTGGGGCCATAGACAATGCTTAAAGTCCTCCGTACTCTCACCCAAGTTCTCCCAAGGTAGTTCTACTGAATGCCAAGTCCAAAAAAAAAAAAGCAAAACAGCTCACAGGTAAGGCTTTCCAGTTTGCAAGCTCACGGCTGCTATACTTATAGCTGCTGGCAGGATTAGACCAAATGAACACACACAACTACTTGCCAGTTCTCCACTGCCTTTGTCCTCCTCATGGGGTCCAGAGGGATGTGTCCCCAAAGGGATGTTTCTGGGCAGATCCCACCAGCCAAAGATGCCTGGAGCCTTCTCTCCCCAGTCTCACCATGCCCAATTGCAAGGAAGCTGTTACTCGGCTGCCATCTTGCTCCTCCTTCTCTCCTATTTTGGGAACACTATCTTATTGTCCAAAAAACTATGGTGGACAGGGGAAGAAGTGACTCGCGTACACTCACCAAAGGGTCTTGGTGACCCTTCAGTCTGGTCCCTCACCAGGCATAGCCTTGCAACTCCAATCCAACAGGCTATTCGCACTGGTGAGATTATTAAAGAATCAGTAATTCCTCCTTCTAGGTACTTATACCTATTGTTAGTTTCAAGGAAAATAAGAATTAAAGACAGTTTTTGTTGATGTTCCTAGATTTTTGGACATTATGCCCCCATCCTAAATAGCCCCTATTTTTGGTAATTGCTCCCCACCCCATCTCCTCACCCCCACCCTGAACAGAGCTCTGTATACATTGTCTGGAACTCACACTCAGGTAAGTACCTATGTGGAGGTATTTTGGGACATGTCCAGTCTCTGGATTGTCATGACCCTAAATCTGGGACTTCTTATTCTCCTATTTTCTGTCATTCTCTGAAGTGCTGGTATAAACATATAGGACCACAAACCACTGTCTTAGGGTGACTCTTGAATTGTCTTGTCCTGTTATGTTATTTTACCTTTTATGAATTTATACTTTGCTTCTCCCATTAAATTAACATGAAGATGGAATATGGGACCATTCTGCTTATGATCTCCCAAAGCACCAGTAAACCCTCATTATACATTTATTGATTTGAACCAGAGCATCCATTCCCCCAGTGAAGGTTGAACCTTGCCCATTTCTGCCTACATTAGACCTTAGGGTGTCCGGACACTCCCTTTCCATTCTCAGCCAACTCAAGGACAATGAAATGTTTGCCCCACCATTCAGAAGGGATTGACATCAGTTGGAAATTAAAATAAGAATCAGAAATTTGAGCTAATAACATTGACTCATGGGCACCAACTCTCTAAGGCAAGTGAGATCCCTCGGGTCCTTTAGTCTCCCAGCTCTGAAGGCATAAAACTAAATGTTACATCCATTAGGATTTGCGATATTCTGCCTCCATGTCTACAGCATTGTTGGTAGGAGGTGTGACTGCAGCCTAAGAGGTGACGAGTAATACAAGGCACGTGGTGAGGTTGTGTGTGCATGCACATATAAATACACGCACCTACACACATTTGTGTTTTTTTTAAAAAAGAGTAAGACAAAGCCTTAGGGCGTTTCTACCAAATTATGCAACAAATAAATCTAGCAAAGGCTTCTGAGCATCTACTAGAAACCATTAGTGCTGTAGGGGTGTTATAAAAGAAGAATCTTTTATAAAGAATTTTAGAGATTATCTCATCCAATTTTCATTTTATAGATAAAGAAGGCTATGTTAACCAGTGTGATGAAAATGTGTCAAACGATCTATGAACCAAGTGTATAGTGCCCCATGATCACATTAATGTACACAGCTATGATTTATAATAAAAAAAAAAGAAATATAATAGAGGCTAATGAGAAAAAAAAAAAAGATAAAGAAACATGTCATAGAGCTTAGTTTATTTCCGTAAGACTCAGCCCAAACTGGAATTCTCATATCCTGTTTTCTAGTTAAATCACACATGCTCTGGGGGAGGGGGAGAATTACCCTGGGTCCCCAAGACCCTTAGACTTAGGCTCCTCCCTTAGACCTAGGCTCCTCCTGGGCTTTAGGGGGCCCCACTCTGGGCCTCCTCCAACTACACCCCTTGTCCCAGGACGTCTAAGAAGCCATGGAAACACTCCCACCAGGAGCCCATTTTCCCCCATGCTCAAAGACTCAGGGCTCAAGAATTCTCTGCCCATTCAGTCCCAGGCTCACTTCCTGGCCTACATGGCCTCTTTTTCAAATCTGTTCTCCCAAGCTTGGACCGACAGCTGGTATTACGTCTGGTCCCCAGGGGTGGCCAAGGAGTAGTTCTTCCCAGGAGAGTGCCAGAACGTGGATCTGTAGGAAGCATGTCTGCAGATGTGCACATGAAGCCTATAGGAATGAAGGGGAGAGCCAGGGGTGGTAAGAGAAGCTCTGGCAAGCTCCATGTTCATACGGCAACCCGAACACCATGTTCCTGCTCACAAGTCCAAGGAGTCTGAGAATTCTGCCTTTGAACCTAGCCTACCAGGTTGTAATGAAGGTATATGTACATATTTGTTAAAGGGGGAGAATAGAAATTTTTTATTTAATAGTTTGCTTGCTTGGCACATAACTTCATACTTTGATGTGTGGTGTGTGACCTCCATTCTCACTCTCTGCTTGGATTCCTCAGTTCTTAGGGGTGGGTCTGGATAACAGTAGGAAGGAAGAACTGACAAAGTCAACAGCAGGAGGATGGCTGATGATGTGAGAACCCTGGACTAGGATCAGGACAGCTGACTTCTGTGCTCTAATCTGTCACATGAAAGTTGATGAACTTAGACAAAATGCTTAATCCCACTCTCAAACTTTGAATGTTCTTATCTAATGATGAACTTGACATGCCTGCCTTGCCTAGCTGTGGTTTGTGAAGAAAATTATCCAAAATGAAATAAATGTCCATAAAGTTTGCTCATTAAATTCAATGACTCTTTCTTGAGCGGGTCCTATGGTATATGCTGGGCACTGCAGTGGGCTCTGGAGGTACAACAGTGAACAAGACAAAGGCCCTTCCTCAGGGGGCTTACATGCCAGCGAGAGGAGACAGATGATAAGGAAGTGAGTGGATATTCAGCTGATGACAGCAATTTGGAGAATAATGAAGGGGGAAAGGAAGTGTGGAAAGGGACAGTGTTATTGTGTTAAATAGAGTAGTCAGGGATGATCACTCCATTAAGAGACACTAAACCATGGAGATATCTGGGGAAGAGAGTGCCAGGCAGAGGGAGCAATTGTATAAAGTGAACAAGAAGCTAGAATAAACATTCAAAGAGTATTTACAGCCAAGTGCAGTGGCTCACACCTGTAATCCTAGCACTTTGAGAGGCTGAGGCAGGTGGATTGCTTAGCTCGGGAGTTGAAGAGCAGCCTGAGCAAGGTCAAGACTCTGTCTGTACTAAAAGTAGAAAAACTGGGTGGCGCCTGTGGCTCAACGGAGTAGGGCGCCAGCTCCATATGCCGGAGGTGGCAGGTTCAAACCCAGCCCTGGCCAAAAATGGCAAAATAATAATAATAATAATAAATAAATAAAAGTAGAAAAACTAGCCAAGTGTTGTGGCAGGTGCCTGTAGTCCCAGCTACTCGGGAAGCTGACGCATAAGTATCATTTGAGCCCAAGAGTTTGAGGTTGCTGTGAGCTATGATGTCACAGCACTCAAACCCAAGGCAACAGAGTGAGACACTGTCTAAAAAAAAGAAAAAAGTTTTACTCAGAGCCCCTACTAATTAAGTGCCCTGTAAAGTAGTATGCAAAGTGAGCAGTAAAGTTAATTAGCTACAGTTTTTTCAAAGAACGCGAAGTCTTAAAGGAAAAAAAATAAGTTAAAAAGAACTATATCATAAAGTAGAACATGACAAACATCAGAAGGAAGTTTATAAAAAATGTCAAAGAAGGGAGAAACCATATTTGGCCAGAGGGATCATGCAAAGCAACCATGTAGAGCTGCATATGAGCTGAGCCTTAAGGGTCCTTAAAGGATGGGGAGGGTTTGGATCACTAAAGAGAATAGGACAGGTGTTCCAGGAGAAGAAAATGGATGGTATAAACAGAGAATAAAGGCAGGAACCCAGGAGATGTATCTCGCCAATGTGCCAGATGAGCTGGAGCAGCGCTTCACTTCTCTAACTGCAAGTTTACATCACCTAGACTCCAAAAATAAAAAAGACACCCCTACGCCACACTTCACATCAATTAAATCTAGATCTCTGCAGAAAAGGCTGGGGCAACCATGTCTTTTTCAAGCTCCCCAAGATTCTGCTGTGTAGTCAGAAAAAAGAACCACTGAGCTAAGGGTTTAAGAGTCCTCCTTTCTAATCACTTACTAAAAGTGATAAGACAGGTATGTGTCTTGGATATAGTACAGAGGAGAACAAGGAGGGCTTTATGATCTGGCTAAAGGGTCTGGACTTAATTTTACAGGTGATGGTGGAGCAGTAAAGATTTTTTGAGATATTATTAGAACTAAGTGCAAGAAGGATTACTCTATTAACAATATATAAGATGATTTGGAGGAAGACTGCAAATGAGGAGACCAATTAGGACAAGATTTTAACCTTGCATGCATGAAGTATCAAGGGTCCTAACATTTCTCACTGTCAAATAGATGATACTTTTAAAATTTTGATTATTCATTTGTGCAAGAATCTTAGAAGGCCAGGCAAGGTGGTTCACACCTGTAATCCTAACACTCTGGAAGGCCAAGGCCAGTAGATTGCTTGAGCTCAAAAGTTCAAGCCCAGCCTGAGCAAAAAGTTGAGACCCCTGTCTCCAGTAAAAATATAAAAATTATCCAGGCATTGTGCTAGAGGGATTGCTCGAGCCCAAGAGTTTGAGGTTGCTGTGAGTTAGAATCCAGAGGCACTGTACCTAGAGTGACAGACTAAGACTCTGTTTCAAAAACAAAGAATCTTAGGAAATAGGCACTCCAAAATTCTACTGGTGGGAGTGAAAACTGGTATAGCTATTTCTGAGGACAGTTTGGCTTATCTATTAAAATTTTAAATCAGCTTGGTGCAGAAAGTCCACTTCAAATATGTATGGTTTTTCTTTTTATTTTCTTTTAATTCAACCGAATAAATTCAGTCATTTAATTCAATCGGATACAATTCACCTTTTTATGTGTTCAATGAGTTTTAACAAATCTATGAAATCTTATAACCACCACCACATTCACAGTATGAGACATTTCCATTGCCCTAAAAGTTCCCTTGTGCCAGCTTGCAGTCTATCCCCTACCCTATCTCCAGTTCCTGATAACCATTGATCTGATTTCTGGTTCTATAACTTTGTCTTTTCCAGCATTTTGTATAAATGAAACCATACAATATGGAGCCATTTGTGTTTGTTTTCTTTGCCTGAGCTTATTGTCTTGGATTCATCCAAGTTATATCATGTGTCAGTAATTTCTTTCTACTGCTTAGTAGTATTCCCTTGAATGGATATACCATTTTGAATGGGTTTACCCATAAACTTTTATTTATCTGTTCACCATAATTTTTATCTGTTCACCAACTGATAAGCATTTGGGCTGTTTCTGGGTTTTTGGCTATTATGAATAATGCTGCTAAAAGCATTTGTTTCCAGATCTTTTTTGTGAGCATACATTTTCATTTCTCTTGAATAAATACCTAGGAGTGGAATTGCTCCCAAACTGTCTCCCAAAGTGGGATATATTTTGCCTTCCCACCAACAAGGTATAAAAGTATCTGTTAATCCACATCCTTGTTAGCACATGGTTTTACCTTTTTTTTTTTTTTAATTGGAACCATAATAGTAGGTGTGTAGGGATAGCTCATCCTGGTCTTAAAATCTCATGAGCATTTTCTTCATGACTAATGATGTTGAATACCTTTTATGTGTTTAATTGCTATTGATATGTCTTCCTTGGTGAAGTAGCTATTCAAATCTGTTACCCATTTTATAATTGGATTATTTGTCTTCTTAGTACCAAGTTGCAAATATCTTTGTATCTTCTAGACACAAGTCTCTTATCAGATATGTGTGTTTTGTGAATATTTTCTCTTAGTCCATAGCTTATCTTTTCATTCTCTTAATTTTAAAGACTGTATCTTGGTATATTTCATTTCAAAGAGCATAGCATTTCAAAAAGCAAAAGTTTTTTTGACTTTGGTGAAATCCTTTTTTTTTTTTCTTTTTTGGCTCATGCTTTTTATGTTCTAAGAAATATTTGCCTAACCCAAAGTCACAAGTATTTTCTCCTGTGCTTCCTTCTAGAAACTCAATATTTTAGCTCTTATGTTTATGTCTTTGACTCATGTGAGTCAGCTTTTATATGTTATGAGAGATTGAAGGATTAAAGTTAATTTTGTGTGTGTGATGTCCAGTTGTTACATTATCATTTGTTGCAAATACTATCTTTTCACCGTTGAATTGACCTTATACTTTCTCAAAATACGTGGACTTATTTCTGGACTTTCTATTGTCTTACATGGAAGACTCACGTATTACATGGGAGTAGGGACAGTAAGATACCATATAGGATAACACTGTTGATGAAAAAAGTGTAATTGCAATTTCTCTTTTAAAAAATAGTATGGGTATAAATGGTATTTGCCACTAGGTAAAGGAATAGAATTTGGAGAGGACTTGGGGGAATCAATGTATAAAGAAAAATATTCACTTCCTGCTCTATATAATAATACATCTGATTACAATAATAGTACATGTGATTGATACAAATTATGGCCTTTGAATTTTAACATCATCATAGACTGCCTTTGTATTTCAATTTTTTAAATAAAAACTTTGTGGATTTGGATGGAAATTAGAAAATAGATGAGACACATTCTGGATACTAAATTTACTGGTGAGATACAGGGAGACAAAAGGGTACCAGAAGATCAGAGGTTTTTAGAACCAATGTGGAAGGAAATCTTCTGGAGAGGCCGGATGAGGAGGAAAGATGGAGCGCTGAGTGGTAAGTGTATTGGCAGTGAGGTCTGGGCCAGCCCCAGGGAGCTGTGCTAACACCAGCAATGACCAACGTGCTCCAAGGACTCAGAAGATGTGGCCACGGGGGGCTGGGGGAAATCACCTGCACAGAGTTACTAGCTGAAGATATGAGAGTAAATGACCATGCCATCAAGAGAGGGAGGAAGGAAAGAAAAGAGGGCCAAGGAGAACCCTCGAGAAAGAACTTCATTCTGGAAAGTCAGAAGAGGAGTCAATGAATAAGGCAGAGAAAGATCCAGAGAAAAAGATGAGAAGCACAATGGAAACGTGTTGTCATCAGCAGCCTGGGAAGGAAGTTTCACAATAAACAGAATAGTCAATGTCAGAGACAATAGGAGGGAGAAGATCTCTTTGGATTCGATGAGCACATGATCATTAAAAAGAGACTTTCTGTACCTGGCTTATTTCACTTTATGTAATGTCCTCCGGGTTCATCCATGTTGTCACAAACAACAGGATTTCCTTCTTTGTTAAGACTGAATAATGTTCCATTGTGTACATATATCCTATTTTCTTTATTCATTCATCTGTTGATGGACACATGGGTTGACTTCCTGTCTTGGCTACTATGAACAGGGCTGCAATGAACACGGAGCTGCAGATATCTCTTTGACAGACTGATCTCATTTTCTTTGGATATATACCTGGAATTGGGATTGCTGGATCACATGATCATCCTATTCTTAATTTTTTGAAGGACCTTCAAACTGTGTTGAAATAGTGGAGGCTTGGCAAGGGGAGGCAAGTAGCAAGGGGTGAAAAAGTGAGCAGATGAGAAATGATGAGGCCACAGAAAGTGAAGGATCATGAGAAACGTGGAATTCTTTGAAAGGTCAGAGACAGAAGCCCAATGTCCATCATCAAGAGAGCAGCTTGATGAAACTGCAGTACAGTAGAAGAGGAAATGTTACACTTCTGTTATAACAACTGTAAAAAAACATAGGAAGCGTTGGGTTATAATGTTAAGTGGGGAAAAAACTAAGTATAAAATGGTTTATGAACTGATACAAAACAATATCATTATTAAGGAATTAACAATATTAAGGACTGGGAAGGAATTGTGCAATACTTAAAGTTGTTACATTAAGATTATAGAGTTGAGGCCATTCTTTCCTTTGATAATGCTGTTAAATTTATCTTTTCTTTTTTAGAAACAGTCTCACTTTATCACCTTCAGTGAAGTGCTGTAGCATCACAGCTCACAGCAACCTCCTGCTCTTGGGCTTAGGCAATTCTCTTGCCTCAGCCTCCCGAGTAGCTGTGACTACAGGCACCTGCCACAACACCTGGCTTTTTTTGTTGTTGCAGTTTGGCCGAGGCCTGGTTGGAACCCACCATCCTCGGTATATGGGGCCAGCACCCTACTCACTGAGCCACAGGTGCCACCCTAAATGTATCTTTTCAATTAAAAAAAAAAAAATGTTTAGAAGAAGGTAATGTCTTCCTCCAAGAAAAGAGAGAAAGAACAGGTGAATTATGGGAGAGGCTTTAGGTGGCCTCTAAAGTGATTTCTCCCCCTTCAACATCATCTGCCTCATGCTAGATGGCAGGATTTGGACTAAAATATGAAAATCAAACAAAGGAAAAGACAGGTGTGAGCTAGAGTAGGTATGGAAGTTTTCACAGGGCTCAAGCTGAATCTTGAACAATGGAAACAATGGTGACATTTGTTAAAGGAAAGAGAAAGGAGAGAAAAAGAGGCTGTACTGCCGGGAAAAGCAAAGGCAAGAGGGGAGGAATGGACAGAGCATGACGGAGGATGATGGAAAAACGGTTTAAGGGAATTTGGGGACAAAAGAGCAAATAAGTAGGATAAGGTCAGGCCAAGCCAACAAGCTGAGACCATCCATGATCCAAACTAATAACTGCGTCAGTCACTAGGAAGGACTTTCTGCCTATTGTCAGGAAAGCCCGTGGAGGGAGAACGCTCTCAGAGTGCAGGCGAGCATAGCTGCAACGTGTAAACCCGGATCCTTGCCTTGCGTGGGTTGGGCTGGAGCTGTCTGTCCCTCTTGCCCAATTTGGCAGCAATAATGGCAAATAAGATTATTCTTGAGGCAGATTCCAGGCTTTGTCTTTCTGATGCAGTTTCTCTCCCCTCTTTCCCTTCAATCCCCAACCTCGCCCCCCCCCCCCCCACACACACACACACACACAAGCTGCCACAGACCAACCGGTCCAATCTCCTGCCCACACTCTCCATGGTCATTTCCTACTATAGCCCCAAACCCACTGGCAGCTCTCCCAAGGCCTGCCAAACATCCACACTAGAATCCCGGCAACAGTTGGTGAAAGCTATTTTTAGAATCATCCTCATTCTCTGGCATTACACTAACTCCAACTCACAGATGACTATGTTCTAAAACTCACCAACTCTGGCTAAAACTCAGAATGAGAATAACGATAACAGTCCAGTTCAGTTCTTTGGTCTCCTGTCTTGTCATGAGTTGGGGTCTACTCCATGAATAACCAAAGCCGAACCCACACTAACTGCCCTGCTTCTCTAGAAAACTCCTTTCCCGCTCAAATCCCTAGATGAACACTCTGCTAGGAAAGAGACATCTGCTCTTGAGCCTCCTTTAGTTGGGGACATCACTTCTACAGGAGGCCTTCCCTTATCTCCCCCAGACTAATCTCCCCTCCTGGCTCCCCCCAGGTAGTGAATTAACCTAAAGGGAGCCTTGTGTCCATAGTTCCTTGGTAGGGACACGAGGGAGGAACCGTGGCATCTACTTAACATCCTTGCACTGACATACGTCTCAAACTTCAAGTCAAGAAGTGCTAGATTCTTCTACCACACACTGTGAAACACCCAGCAAAGACTGTTTTAAAGACACAAAAGGCCATTTCAGACATGACATTGGTTTGAGCTTATGTACAATTCAGTAAGGTACGGTAATGGGCAGCAGAAAATGCGTATTAAATTTAGCAGTCTAAGGCCCTTCAACGAAATGGAGGAAGAACACCATCTCTGCCTTTTAGGAAATAACAATCTCTGAACAATAAAGCATGTTTATCAAAATTGGATTTTATAAGCTCCGGATGAAAACTGTGAGAAGCTGAATGATAAAATTATCTGCCCACAGACAACTGCGTGTGGAATTCACCCACTATTTTAAAGATGAAATTAAGAAACCTTCCAGAAGAACTTTATGAGATAGTGGAACTGTTCTGTAAATCTTCTCTGTCCAGTGAAGTAGCCACTAGCCACAAATGGCTATTGGGTGCCCTGTGTATGGCTAATGCAACTAAAGAACTGAATTTTTAATGTTATTTAATTTTAGTTAATTTAAACATCCACATATGTGGCTCGGCGTCCGTAGCACAGTGGTTAGTGCTGGGTCCCTGTAACCTTCTGACAATCAGCTGGAAATTCATGATTCCCATAAATCACTGGGACAGTCTCTGCCTGAGACTTAGGACAGGATTGAACTCAGCCACCATCACCTGCGACCATAGCAGATGTCTGAGGGAGCCCCATATGCACTACAGACTGGTCACTGGGTGAATAAAACCTAAAGATATCTGCACTGAAAATAAACACTTCATACATGTACAAATAAACTTCCAAAGCTCCCCCACCACTTTGTCAATAAAATGCATTGCTCAGCATGCCAGGGCAAAGGTTCTCAGGGAAGTGCAGCCAGAGCAGCCATCCCTCCAGGCTCCTCCCCTGGGCCTCTTCCTGCCCCCAGCCACTGGGCTTTGACCTTCACCTCCCCCCTTCACCTGGTGGGCTCTTCCTCACCTTAGCCTGCCTTGACTGTCTGCCCCCATCTAAATAAATCATTCTTGTTGGCCTATTCTTTTTCAGCACTTACTAGAACTTGAAATTATATATTTAATTCTGTGTTTGGATTCATGTCTGTCTTCACTACTACATCACAATCTCCATGAAGACAGAAACCATTACTTTCTGTTTAGAAAGGAGCATTTCCACAATGTTAACTGCTCAGACCCTTGAGCCAAGACTATCTGCATTTGTCTCAAAGCTCCACTGACATAGTACCTTAGTTTCCACATCTGTAAAATGGAAAAATGTAAACACCTCAGGAGGTTGTATGAAGATTAAATGAGTTGGTAGATACAAAGCACTTAGAAAAAAGCCTAACACATAAGTGTTAGCTTTTATTATCCTTTGTCACTATATACTCAGTGCCTGGAACAGTGCCTTGCACATGGTATGCTCAGTAAATACTTACTGAATGAATGATTGAATTTCTAACCATGTTTTGCCCTCTTAAAGTAATGATTATATTCTCTAAATGTATTCTAAATAATTATGATAGGGATTAATTGACTTATAATTAATGTGATGTTGACTTTTGCACATTACCTACCAAATTAGCAAAATATCTACCTGATCAAAGTTCATTGAATACTATACAATGCCTCTGCAGTGTCTATAAACTAGTGTCCTAGTGTTCACTCTTCAGTGTGTTGATGTGATATAATACATTCAAAGTTTCATTGGGGGCAGTGGCTCCATGACTGTAATCCCAGGGAGTTGTGAGGTTGAGGAGGATCACTTGAGGCCAGGAGTTCATGACCAGCCTGGGCAACACAGCAAGACCCCCATCTCTAAAATAAAAAAATTTTTTTTTAATTTTTTTTTTTACTTTTTTAAATAAGTATATGCCAGGTATAGTGACATATACTTACAGTCCAGCTACTTGGGAGGCTGAGGCAGAAGGATCCCTTGAGCCCAGGAGTTCCAGGCTGCAGTGAGTTATGATTACACCAGTGCACTTTAGCTGGAGCAACAGAGTAAGACCTCATGTCTGAAACAAACAAACAAACAACAACAAAAACAACAAAGCCACACACATTCACTCATTCAGAATTTTCTTTGTGATCTGCTAGTTTTACATTTGGAGGTAAGTTCTTCTCAGTCAGAGAACTATGTTCTACTTAATCAAGTGTAGTGATTGAGAACGAACAAAGACCTGACTCTGAATACAGTTTTATCATTTAATAACAATTTAACTCTAGGTTGTTTTTCTAAGCCTTGATCTCCTCATCTAAAAATAGAAGTGTTAATACCTTCTTCATTGTGTGGTACAAAAAAAAAGTTAATTAGGTAAGTTAATCTAGCAATTAGCATCTAGGTTAATATATAATGATTTTATCATTTCTCAATTCTTAGCTGAAATTTTATATAAGAATTTTGTTACTATGTTCATAAATGAAATTGGTTTCTAATAGAATTTTTAAGAAATCTTCCTTATCAGTGTTAAGAATAGCACCTCTTTAATTAACAGAATTAATTTGGGATCATGCCATCTCTCATTTTTCTAAAAAGAACCTTAATTTTTTATTACATGTTATAGAAAAAAACAGAATATGCAGAGAAGTAAAATTATGGATATTAAATTAATCTGTAACCTCACGATTCCCAAAGAATAATATTATATCTCATTGTTA
The DNA here is from genome assembly GCA_963574355.1 of Loris lydekkerianus. NCBI lineage: Eukaryota > Metazoa > Chordata > Mammalia > Primates > Lorisidae > Loris > Loris lydekkerianus. The sequence goes on from CAUYPK010034106.1 coordinate 14,479, forward strand.
ACAGTAGATTGTATATTCTTCTAGACACTTTAAATGTATAAATTCATACTTGCACACAATACTGATACAAAACTGTACAAATAAAAAAAGAAAAAAATAAAAGAAAACTGTAATTTTGTTTCATTCAACAATATATCATGAACATCTTTTCACCTTAGTAAATAATATTGCCAAAACTTAAATTTTAATGGTGGTTTGAATTCCAAGACATAACAAGTTGGTCAGCAAATTCCCTAATGTTGGGCACTCAAGTGGTATCTAATATTTTACCATCATAAACAATGCTGCAAACATTGTGCTAAATATTTTTATTAGCCCTCAGTTTCTCCTTTGCCCTTCCCTACAATGCAGTATGCTTCAGGAAGCTGACCTTTGAAATAACTGGGCTGACTTTTTACTTTTTTTTTTAATTCTCCAGCTTTATGGAGGCACCACTTTTTATTTTCATTTATTTATTTATTGTTAAATCATAGCTGGGTACATTAGTGCAATCAAGGGGTACAATGTGCTGGTTTCATATATGATCTGAAATATTCTCATCAAAATGTTCAACATAGCCTTCATGACATTTTCTTAGTTATTGTATGAAGACATTTGTATTCTGCCTTTAGTAAGTTTCACCTGTACCCATTCCAAGATGCACCATGTTATTTTTTTATTTTTTAATTATTTTTGATTTCTTTTTTTGAGACAGAGCCTTGGCTCAGGGGTGTGTGTGTGTGTGTATGTGTGTATTTGTGTGTGTATGTATGTATGTATGTATGCATGGTGGGTGTTTGTTCTGCCTCAGTTTGGGCGTTTTCGGGTCGACCACATATCTTTGTCGGGACTTTGAAAATTTTTTTGTCCTCTGGGAGGGATCCCGCTGCTAGGGGGTGCTTGTGGCCGTGTGCCCACAAATGGGAGGGGGAACCCCTCATCCCCTCCCAGGATGATGGCTCAGTCTCAGAGGTCTTTTTTGCCCCCCCCTTATTTATTTATTTATTTATTTACTTTTCCTTCCTTCCTTTTTTCCCTTCTTCCCTCCTTCCTTCCATCTTTTTATTTATTATATTATGTATTTATTTATTTTTATTATTTATTAATTAATTTATTTATCTTCTTTCCATCTATCCTTTTATTTATTTTATTTATCTATTTATTTATTTACTTTTTATTTATTTATTTATTTTTTTGAGACAGAGCCTCGGCTCAGTGGTGTGTGTGTGTGTATGTTTGTATTTGTGTATGTATGTATGTATGCATGGCCCTCGGGTCAACCAGAGGTCTGGGGTGGGTGTTTGCCCTGCGCTCGGTCTGGGCATTAGCGGGTCCACCGCAATTCTGTCTCATGACTTTGAAAATTTTTTGGTCTGCTGAGAGAAATCCTGTGGCTATGGGGCACCCGAGGGCTGTGCCCCTGCAAATGGGAGGGGGCATGCCACGACCTCTCCCAGGACGGTAGCTCAGCTTGGGTTTTTTTTTTTTTTTGCCCCCCCTTTATTTGTATATTTATTTATTCTTCTTTCCTTCCTTTCTACCTTCCTCCCTTCTTTCCTTTCTTCCATCCTTTTGTCATTTTACTTATTTATTTTTATTATTTATTTATTTATTTATTTTTTGAGAGAGAGCCACGGCTAAGGTGTTTGTGTGTATGTGTGTGTGTGTGTGTGTGTGTGTCTGTGTGTGTGATGTATGTATGTATGTATGATTGCTCGGACGTGGCATGGGTGGGTCGACCAGATATCTATGTCGGGACTTTGTTCAATTTCTCAGTCCACTGTGATGGATTCCGCTGCTAGGGGGGCTTGTGGGCCATACACCAGCAAAAGGCAGGGCACCCCATGGCTCCTCCCCCAAAGATAGTTCAGCTTGGGATTATATTGATCCCCCCTTATTTATTTATTTATCTTCTTTCCATCCATTCTTGTATTAATTTTATTTAATTATCGATATATTTATCGACTAAGTGGTGTGTGTGTGTGTTTGTGTGTATTTGTGTATGTATTTTTGTATGTATGTACGCATGCCCCTCGGGTGGACCAGATGTCCAGAGCGGGAGATTGCCCTGCACTCGTTCGGGTGTTTGTAGGTTGACCACATATGTGTCAGTACTTTAAAAAATTTTCAGTCCTCTGGGAGGGATCCAAGTGCTAGGAGGCACTCGTGGCGTGTGTGCCCACAAGCGGGAGGGGGCACGTCATGGTCCCACCCAGGACGATAGCTCAGCTCGGGGTGATTTTTTTGCCCCCTATTTATTTATTTATTTATTTATTTATTTTCACTTTCTTCCCTCTTTCCTGTCTTCCTTTCTTCCTTTTATTTATCATTTTATTTATTTATCTATTTTTATTATTTATTTATTTATTTTCTTTCAGACAGTGCCTCGGCTCAGATGTGTGTGTGTGTGAAGTATGTATGTATGTATGTAGGTATGTATGCTCAGTCTTGGCGTTTGTGGGCTGACCTGATATCTGTGTAGGGTGTTTAAAAAATTCTTGGTCCGCTGAGATGGATCCTGCTGCTATGGGGCGCTCATTGTCCAAGCGCCAGCAAAACATGGGGCATGCCGCGGCTCCTCCCCTGAGGATACCTCAGCTTGGGGTAGTTTTTATCCCCCCCCCCTTATTTATTTATTTATTTATTTATTTATCTTCTTTCCATTCATCATTTTATTTAATTTATTTATGTATTTATTTATTTATTTATCATTTACTAAAATATTTCTTTATTTTTTTGAGACAGAGCCTCAGCTCAGTGGTGTGTGTATGTATGTGTGTATTTTTGTATGTATGTATGTATGCCCCTCGCCTCAACTAGAGGTCCAGGGCGGGTGTTTGCCCTGTGCTTGGTTGGGGCGTTTTTCAGTCTGCTGGGAGAGATCCCACCTCCCTTGTGGGTCGTGTGCCCTCAAATGGCAGGGGACACACTGTGGCCCCTCCCAGGACGATATCTCAGCTCGAGTTTTTTTTTTTTTTTTGTCTTTCCTTTATTTATTTATTTATTTTCTCTTCCTTCCTTCCTTCCTTCCTTTCTTCCTTCCTTTTTCCAATTCTTTTATGTATCATTTTATTTATTTTAATTTTTAGCTATTTATATATTTATTTTCTTTGAGACAGAGCCTCAGTTGAGGAGTGTGTGTGTTTGTGTGTGTGTGTGATGTTTGTATGTATGTATGTATGCTCAGTCTTGGCATTCGTTGGTCTACCAGATATCTGTGTTGGGACTTTGAATAGTTCTTGGTTCCCTAGGATGGATCCCACCACTAGGGGCTGCTCACCAGCCATGCGCACACAAACAGGGTGTGGCATGCCGCAATCACTCCTCTAAGGTTAGCTCAGTTTGGGCTTTTTTTTGCCCCCTTTTTAATTTATTTATTTATCTTCTTTTCATCTACTCTTTATTTTATGTATTTATCTATTTATTTATTTATTCATTTTTCCTTTCTTTCTTTCTTTCTTTTTTTTTTTGACACAGAGCCTCGGCTCAGCAATGTGTTTGTGTATGTGTGTATTTGTGTTTGTAAGTATGTACGTATGTATGCACGTCAATCAGATGTCCAGGGCAGGTGTTTGCCCTGTGCTAAGTCGGGGTATTCACAGGTCTACCACATATCTGTGTCTGGGCTTAGAAAATTTTTTGGTCAGCTGGGAGGGATCCCACTGCTAGGGCGTGCTCACAGGCAGTGTGCCTGCAGACAGGAGAGGACACGCCGCGGGCCCTTTCAGGATGATAGCTCAGATTGGTGGAGTTTTTTTCCCCCCCCATTTATTTATTTATTTATTTTATCTTCCTGTCTTTCTTCCTTCCATCCTTTTGTTTATCATTTTATTTATTTATTTATTTATTTTCATTTAATTAATTAATTAATTTATTTATATTCTTTGAGACAGAGCCTCGGCTCATGTGTGTGTGTGTGTGTGTGTGTGTGTGTGTGTGTATGTTTGTGTGTGGGATGTATGAATGTATTTATATATGGTTGGTCATGGTGTTTGTGGGACGACCAGATATTTGTGTCAGGACTTTAAAAATTTTTCGGTCCGCTGGGAGGGATCACATCGCTAGTGGTTGCTTGCATGCCATGCACCATCAAAAGGCGGGGCATGCCGTGACCCCTCCCCTGAGGATAGCTCAGCTTGGTGTTATTTTGCTCCCCCCCTTATTTATTTATTTACCGTATATACTCGAGTATAAGCTGACCCGAGTATAAGCCAACCCCCTTAATTTCACCCTAAAAACTGGGAAAACTTAGTGACTCGAGTATAAGCTGAGGTAGAAAATGCAGCAGCCACTGGTAAATTTAAAAAATAAAAATATATACCCAAAACAATTACAATAATTGAGAAATCAGTAGGTTAAATGCTTTTCAATATTTATTGCTAAAGAAAAACGGTAAACTAGCAGCAACAACTTTAAAACTTTAAATAAAGTGCAGAAAACTGTAGCTTAACAGGTAATCAAGCTAAATCACAGGATTTATAAACATTTATTTACAAGACTTTACTGCCTTAAATGGGGTTTTCACTTAATTAAATGTGCCATTAAATATTATGGGTTAAATAGTTCAGTGGAATACAGTTCAGTTCAGCCGCCTACCTCTTCAGCTCAGCCGCGACTTGTGGACTGAGCTGAAGTACCGCCCCCTCAAGCAGACTGCAGAAGACAGCTGGAGACTATGTGCATTTGACTAGGTGCGCACCTAATCAAATAACCTGTATGACCCAAGTATAAGCCAAGTTTGGGTTTTTCGGCACAAAAACTCGGCTTATACTCGAGTATATATGGTAACAATCTGGCGATCTTAGTGAAGTTACGTACTTGTTCACCCAGTCTCAGTCTTGGCAAGACACCCCCAGAGAAACAAGCACAAATCCACAGGAGGACATGAACAGAAATATTCTTCCCAGGATAGAGTGTAGCAGTGGGAGGTTAGAAGCATACAGTGTCCATCGCTAAGGAAAGGCATAAATAAGATGTGGTGAGTATATGATGTATACTACTGTGTAGAAATTAGAACTATGAACTAGAGCGACATGGATAGATCTCCAAAAGATAACATTAAGTCTAAAACATGAGAAACAGGCTGGCCTGTTTCAGTTACAGTGGCCTACACCTGTAATCCTAGCATTGAGGCAGGAGGATCACTTGAGGCCATGACTTTGAGACCAGCCTGGGTAGTGAGACCCCATCTCCACAAAAAATCAAAAATTAGCTGGGCCAGGTGGTGGGCACCTGTTCCAGCTAATACACAGGCTGAAGAAGGAGGATCCCTCGATCTCAGGAGTTCAGGAGTTTGAAGCTGTAGTGAGTTGTGATGATGCCTCTATACTGCAGCCTGGGAGGCAGAGCATGATGCTATCTCAAAATACAAAACAACAACAGCAAAAAACCCAAAGAAACAAATAAGATCTATAGTAAATAAAATTTATGTAAATTAAAAATACATAGCTACAAAAGTAGCACTATTGATAGCGGGATGGGGAAATGACAATAGGAAACAAGAACGAAAGGGGGAAAGTAATGAAATAAAATGAGAGGGGCATTGCTTATAGTAGTGATGATTGTGTGTGTGCTTCACATTTTAAAATATGATTAATTCAAAGGTTAGAGGCAGTTAAATCAGGTCGAGGTCCGATATCACCGGCTCATTAACTAAGAATCTAACTATTATTCTTCACCACCCTCCATAGCACCAATGACGGGTAAGATTCCCAAAACTGGGACAACCTAAGACAGGATATGGAGTGGCTGCACGGTGGATTACATTCATAGTACCCAAAGACGGGTAAGATCAC
>CAUYPK010034107.1:0-37166 GCA_963574355.1 Loris lydekkerianus
TCACCACCACCACCACCACCACTATCACCACCATCACTACCACCACCATCATCACCACCATCATCACCACCATCACCATCATCACCACCACCATCATCACCACCATCACCACCATCATCACCACCATCACAACCACTATCATCATCACCATCATCACCACCACCATCACCACCACCATCACCACCATCATCACCATCATCACCATCACCATCATCACCACCACCATCACCACCGTCACCATCACCATCACTTCTACTTCTGCCAAAGGCTTTCTAAACAAAGGCTCTAATTAGTCATTTACTGTGTGGTGCAAATTTAAAATGCTGGCTTCATTCTCTCAGGGCACTCTGCAGTGAAGTCCCAGACTTAATGATGAAACAGAAGCCATTGCTTCTGTGTTAAAATTATTTCAGGCTAGGCCGGGTGTGGTGGCTTTCTTCTGTAATCCTGGCTTTCTGGAAGGCTAAGACAGGTGGAACGCCTGAGCTCAGGAGTTCAAGACCAGCTAGAGCAAGAGAGAGACCCCGTTTCTACTAAAAATAGAAAACTGAGCCAGGCATTGTGGCAGGTGCCTGTAGTCCCAGCTATTTGGGAGGCTGAGGCAGGAGGATCTTTTAAGTCCAGGAGTCTGAGGTTGCTGTGAGCTATGAGGACGCCACAGCACTCTACCCAGGGCAACAGAGTGAGATTCTCTTTAAAAAAATAAATAAATAAAATAATAATAATAATTATTATTATTATTTCAGGCTGCACAGAGGCAGAAGGAAGACCCCACAAGAGTGAGCTGTTCTTGCTGTGGGAAGCTTCCTGAGTGAGCCCTGCCTCCCTTGGCCCCCCTTCCCCGGCCAGAGAAGCCAGCCCCAGTCCTGGGACCTGATGAGTCGTCAGGTGGTGGAGGCTCTCAAGGGGGGGAATCGTGACAGGCAGAAATGCTTGATTCCCACTAATTTCACAGTCATAAAATCCAGAAGGAATAATTTATTTAACTTAAGCAAACATGTATACCTTATGCCATTTGGGGGAAAAATATCTATAGAGGCTGCCAAAAATATATACACACACATTTTAAGCAAAGAGAAAACTGCATCAAATATATAACACTCAGGTCATGTTTGACTGCTGCAATTGTAAGAGGTGCTTGTTGGGACTTGCATTCATCTTTTGTTACTGTTGTATAAAGAATATTACTATTTGAATACAGTTTTTTCCTTAAAATGTATATACCTTTGTTCAGCACCCTCTGTACTTGCACACACATAAATACACAGTTTTCACCCAGTCCTAAGCAAATGCTCCCAGAGGAGGAGAAAAGTTAGCAGGGTGAGCACAGAAGCCACCTCCTCCTCCCAGCCCAGTCCTAGGCGGGTTGCTCACCCCTCTGTCTGGGGCCTGCAGGGAGGAAGGGAGGGCCAGGACACACACAGAGCTGCTGGGTTCCAGTCAGGCACCAAAGCAGAAGCCACTGCAAAACCCTTCATCAGAGCAGAAAAAAAGGTAAAGCAAAAAGCAACAGAAATTTTTTTTATGCTAATGCACCAAGCCATGTTGGTTCACTGTTAGGAAAAATGATTTGTTTTTTCTTTTCTTTTCTTTTTTCCATTTAATCTGTGATTTAATTATGAGAAAAATGAACAGTGTTAAGGCTGCAGGAGGCACCAGTAGTCCAGGAGCTCTGAAAGGGTAAATACAATTACACACTGTAATGAAACCTAGCCGAGTGCCTTGCAGCCGCTGGTTCAAAACATTCAGCTATGCTTTTGGAGAGGCATAAACAATGCAAAAACCTATAATTGCCATGTCAGTCACAGCATCCGTGCAGAATACCAAGTACCACTCCAAACCGCTGGCTTCCCATCTCCCCTCTCCTCTGCTGGGGACCCCAGAGGCCAGGCAGCCATCTGTCCTGGCACATGCAGGACCAGAACCCCTGCACTGGCCCCCATCACCCCCACCTGGAGATGACAGTAAACACAGCCCACCACACCCCACTTCCCACCACGTGCAGAACTTGCACTTGCCAGAGGCTGTGGGCAGGCCTTACTCTCTCAGTGGGACTTCCAGGGACCCTAACCATAAAAGAGAAATAAAACTTCAGGCCCCCTCAACATTTAGTATGCCAACCAGGAACTTGAGCCCTGGAAAATGAGTCATGTAGCATGTTTGCAATTCTGCTTTTTACATAACAGCTTGACTCTCTTCCTCAGCATTCTGCTTCTGTAATGGCCAAGACTGGAGACCACACCTCCCCATTCCGATCATGGATCCTTGTTACAGGGGAACTGCCTGTCTGTTGCCCTGTGCCTAACTCTGATGAGAGAGTGTCTAAGACCTTGTGACAGTTACATCTTCAGCATGGAGTGTTAAATATACCTTTCCCAGAAGAAAATGACCACTTCGACTAACCAGATTGCTGTAACCATGCATTAAGCCTTATATAGAAATACACTGAAATCTGGCTTCATCTAGAGGGCTCATCTGTGCTCCCAACATCCTGGGAAGCTAAGGTGGGAGGATCCCTGGAGCTCAGGAGTTTGAGACCAGTCTGAGCACGAGTGAGACCCCATCTCTACTAAAAATAGAAAAACCTACAGGCAGGTGCTGTAGTCCCAGCTACCCAGGAGGCTGAGGCAGGAGGATTGCTTGAGCCCAAGAGTCTGAGGCTTCTGTGGGTGAGGCTGATGACAGAGCACTCAGGGTGACAGAGTGAGACTCTGTCTCAGAAAAAAGGAAATATGTTGAAATTCTGTTAAATTTCCCTAAGTTCTGCCTATATGAGCAATCTTAAACTTCTAGATTCTAGTACATTGACTTCCATCCTCTGGAATCTGTGCCTTCCAGGCTGGCCATCATCAACTTTGTGCTTGAATAAACTTTCTTTAGTCAACATTCTGACTCTTCTGACTATTTTAGGCCAATGGCTTTAGGGACATCACTCTCCCTGGAGCAGCTGTCCAATGAAAATACAAAGCAAGCTGCAAGTGTAACTTTGAATTTTCTAGTGAGCCACATTTTAAAAAGTGATAAAAAAGGAACAGGTGAAATTGTCATCACATACCATCCTTAACCCGATATAATTAAAAATCACCATTTCAACATGGAAGCAATACTAAAAAGTATGACTGAGATAGGTAACGTTCATTTGCACTAACATCTGGAATCAGGTAGGTTTTTTACACACTCTGGGAAGCACATCTTCATCCAGGGAACTTTCAGGGCTCAGTAGCCACAGGCAGCTAAGGGCTCAGCCCCGGAAGCCACAGCTTGCCCTGGACCCTGGGAGCCTGGCGTTCCCACCTCACCCACCCCCAGGGGTTTTGGAGGGACGTGTGAGGTAAAGGACGTCATAGGAGCCCCCTGGCAGGTCCACCCAGGACCCTCAGGCCTAATACTCACATTCATAGAGGGTGGGGACAGCCCTCTGTGCCTGCAGGTCTGGCCCCGGCCAGGTGAGGGTTTTATTCTTAATGACTCTGAAAATTGGCTTTAGTTCATTGCGGTTGGTTAAATCAATAAGTCCACATTTTACTTGATTTTTCTGTTTAATCAGCTGATCTCTTAAAGCTGTATGTGAGGCAAGCTACAACTGTCACCAGTTGCCTGCCCTTAAATCAGACTTCATTGAAACCAATACCATTTTCTCCTTTGGCTTAATTCCCCAACAAATATTTCTCACCTGCTTTAAAGAATGACACCTTGATTTCGTCCCAGACTGAGGCCATGGCAATGCTGCAAAGAGCCATGTTGTGACGGCCAGATGGAGAGGAGGTCACCAGCCAGAAACTGCCCTCTGTGTGTGGGAACAAATCCCTGCCCAGGGCAACATGCTTCTTCACATGTAAAGGGACAGTCTGACTTTTATCCTCATCCTCACAGATCCTATAAATATTATCCCTGAGGAGATTATGTTTTCATGCTGCCTGATCCAGACGGGCAGGTGAGAATGATGAGGAAGGGAACCTACAGGAAATCTGACTGGGATGGACGCTGAGACAGAGCAAAGAAGAAAGGCTGGGGGTGGGGTGGGGACCTGGCCTGAGCCCGCCTGTGCTCATGGCGGCTTCCACCCCACCTGCTGCCCCTCAGGTTCTCAGTCACCTCCAGCTGGGCTGGACAATGCCATGGGCAGTGTCAGCCAAATGCCCCCATGCAGAAAGCTGGCTTAGTACACTCAGGTCCTCCTCTCGTTCAAGTACGTTTTCCAAGCCATTCCCACCACTGCCCCTTGTGATGGAGACTGCAGCAGTCACTTGTCCAGGAAGGGGCAGTCACCACAGCGCTGACCTCGCCCGCCAACCCTCCGCCTGTCCCCCTGGGTAGCCCAGGAGAAGCCTCTTGGCCCTGCAGTGAGGTTTTACTGAGCCTGGAGCGTCCTGCTATTGTCAGGAGGAAGGGAGTGTGGGGAGGGAAGCTGCGTGTTTCTTGGCCGCCCATGGTGAGAATTCCTCATTCACCTGCAAAATATCTTTGATGGGCTTAAGTCTTTTGTCATCATAACTTAATGCAATAGAGGTTGGTCAGCTCTTGGGCCATTCAGCACCCACACCTATAGTAAAAGCTGCTTCACAATTTAACAGGAAGGTCAATGGAGAGGTAGGGAATCCCGGTACCAGTGCCAGGAGGACAATGGCCATCAGCCCTGGACAGGCACAGAGCAGAGAATGCAGGAAGGGCAGAGCCGATGCTCCCCCACCAGCCTCAGCTCTACCCTCCTCGGGGTGCAGCTTACTTTCCCAAGAAGCCTTCCCTGACTGCCCAGTCCACCAGGACGGCTGCTTCTTAGAACTCGCATGCACTTTGGGTTCACATTTCATAATTCAATTAAACCAGCAAATAACTATCATTTTGTAAACGCTAACAACACGGTATTTGTCTTTAGAATGATTCAATCCAGATTGGGAGCAGAAGTTGCTGGAGACAAAGCTGTGAAAAACATTCAACAGCTAATTGCAGGAGGTGGGCCGGGTCGGGAACGCAGCACAGAGGCAGGCCCTCCAGACCGCTGTGGCACCGAAGGCAGATGTTTTTCTGGCTTCTCTTGGGTGAGTTCCAGAGCTGACACCAAAAGCAAAACTCTGGATGGTCAAAATTACTCTGAAACCCTGTTGGAAAGAAGCCTGCTAGAGACCAGCACATCCTGTCTCACAGACAGCCCATCCAGCCACCAGCTTCCCCTCCTGCATTGGGTCAGAATGGGGACCTGGGCCTCAGAGAGGGGACCTGAGGTCTGCTTCCTCAGCTGACTTGTCTTCTCATATGATATGGAGAGACCAGCACATACTGTCTCTCAGAGAGACCATCCAGCCACCAGCTTTCCCTCCTGTATCGGGTCAAAGCAGGGACCTGGGCCTCAGAGAGGGGACTTGTCTTCTCCTAGTATATGGAAATTGATATCTTTACCTACCAGAGACACTACGGTGATGTGAGATGCTCCTATCTGGGGGAACCCGGACCAGCCTCAGCTGGGCAACGCTGGCCACAGTTCCAGCTCTTTCCCAACCTGGGCAAACACTCACAGGACATCACGGCTCGAGTGTCAGCAGTGTATAAATCACTTGCTCACTCATTTTCTCTCTCTCTCTCTCTCTTTTTTTTTAAGGCAGAGTCTCACTTCATTGCCCCCAGTGGAGCACTGTGGTGTCATAGCTCACAGCAACCTCAAACTCTTGGGCTTAAGTGATCCTCTTGCCTCAGCCTCCCAAGTAGCTGGAACTACAGGCACCCGCCACAATGAGTGGCTATTTTTTTAGAGACGAGGTCTCACTCTGGGTCAGGCTGGTCTCGAACTCGTGAGCTCAGGTAATCCAACCATCTCGGCCTCCCAGTGTTCTAGGATTACAGGCATGAGCCACCTCACCTGGCCTCTCTTTCTCTCTCAATTAAACTTTTATCACCTAAATGTTGTCATGCTGAGCTGGGCTACATGCACATGTCTGTTTCACCCCCTCGTCACACAGAGTGTCTGTCAGCTGACTGCAAACATGTTCTCCCAGCACCGCATCCTGTTCAGCAGCACCCACGGGCCCAGGTACAGAGCAGGAACCCAGTGTCTGCTTGGCAGGGGGACCCTCACAGCATGTGGAGCTCTCTGAATTCCTTCTGGGAGGCAAGGTGGAAAAACACCTGAGGCCTGTCCTGAGGTCAGTGCCTTCCTCCTGCTGTGGCTCTCAGCTAGAGCCACTGGTCCAAGGTGGGTGCCTTCCTCCTGCTGTGATTCTGAGCTGGAGACACTGCCAGCTCATTCAGGGGCCTGCCTGGCCACCCCCCTGCCCCAGGAACCCCAGCTGTGGCTCACCAGGCCAGGCTGCTCCCTGTCTCGGGACTTCTTGAAGAAAGGGGCTGGGGAATGATGCAGGGCATGGCCAGTCACTATGCCACTAGGCTCCACTCTAAGGAAGCTCAGCAGGTAAGTGAGGGAGGTGGTTGGATGGGCTTAAGGGGAAGTCTCCTGAACAGATTTTCCTAATGTGTTTGAAAAGCTAGGAACAGTCCACTGTGAATTAGTCACATTTCAGCTTTCTTCATTTCTCATGTTAAGGACATCAGAAAAGATGCTTCCAGGGTATGGGAGGGGAACCGGCCTGCGAACCGGGAAGTCTGGAGGGTCCGCAGGATCATTCACCAGTCAGCTGTTCTCCTCCCAAAAGGAAAAGAACCTGGGCATAAGGAAAGCTAGGTGACTGATGACACCCAGGAAAGGGGACCAGCACCTGGTGGTGCAGGGGACCAGAGAGAGCCTTGCTTCTGATCTGAAGGTGTGTTTACTCACCACACTGCGCCGAGGACGTCGCGGTCACCTGTGCTCCAGGACCCACTTACAACTCTCTCTGAAGTGCTTCAAACTGTCCCTTGGTTCTTAAATTTCTCTTTGTTACACAGACTTGTGCGGTGACTCTTGCTCTCTGTTCAGCCCACCTGTGCTTCTCCAGTTTTACCTTCTGTTTCCGTTCATTTTTGCTTTCAACTACTTCCATGCCTCTGCTGAACTTTCTAACTCAGACGGGTAATCAAACCAGGTCAGTTGGGTTTGGGGAGTTGGGATCCCCTGACTCCTAGCAAAATGTAAAGAGGAAAATAATTGAATCCATCAGGACCTTAGATTTTATCTTTCATAAAATGGGAGCTATACCAGTAAGTAACCTCATGGGGTGGTTTTTAGGGCTAAACAACTTAAGTTACATGTATGGTGAGTTATAAAGTTCACAAATGCCAGCAGGCAAAGTCTTACCCTCCAGGGAAGTCACAAAGGAGAGCCAGTGGGAGCCGTGCCTAGGGGACAGCTGTGTAGCACCTCAGAGAGGGGGCCTGGGCCTCAGAGAGGGGGCCTGGGCCTCAGAGAGGGGGTCTGGGCCTCAGAGAGGGGGTCTGGGCCTCAGAGAGGGGACCTGGGAGTCAGAGAGGGGACCTGGGCCTCAGAGAGGGGGCCTGGGCCTCAGAGAGGGGACCTGGGCCTCAGAGAGGGGGCCTGGGCCTCAGAGAGGGGACCTGGGCCTCAGAGAGGGCGCCTGGACCTCAGAGAGGGGGCCTAGGAGTCAGACAGGGGACCTGGGAGTCAGAGGGGACCTGGGAGTCAGAGGGGACCTGGGAGTCAGACAGGGGACCTGGGTGTCAGAGGGGACCTGGGTGTCAGAGAGGTCTGGACTTTACCCTCCTGGGAGCCCTGTGCCATGTCCATCCTGTGGCCTGAGCAGTGCCTGTTTCCTCCTGGGCACACATGCTCTGCCCTCAGTCTATGTGTCCGGGTTTGAGTGACACTGTAAACTGCCCCAGCACTGCAGCCTAGGACTTGTAAGTTATGCAAACCAAGATATTCTCTTTGTGGTGAAGCCAGCTGGTGACGGGCTTAAGTTGCCGGTGATCAGGAGTCCTCTCTAACACGGCATATATTGATAAGTCATGGCCTACAGGTTGGGGGGCATATCAGCTCAGGCCTTCAGTGTGGAGAGGACCAAGGAGCTGTGCTGGCTGAGCTCTGACAGCCTCCGTGAACTTGCTCCCTTAGAAGGTTTCGAGTTCTTCCCCACCTGACTAGGCCGGGCCAACATGACCACTCACCTCCCCTTGCTTCTTGTGGCTCTCAGATAGCCCTAAGGAAGAAGTAAAAGTTCTGGGGGAAATGTAAACATGGTGCGGCCTTGGGTGACACACAGGGGCCTCAGAGTTGAGATGCCTCTGGCAGAGGAACCGGAGTTCCAAGGCTCTTGTTTTACTAGAAAGGCTGCCTCTTGTTGTAGCATTTGCAAAGGTTCCACTGACACACCCGTGGTGCATATAAAAACTATACAACAGGGAGCATTTCTAATAGTGGCTGCAAGACAGAGACACCATCTCAGAGCCCATGCTGCCCCGTGAGACAGGCTGCTTCGTGCCCTCCGGGGAATCCAGTCCACTCCAGGCAGAAACCTATTTCTGGGCCTCAGAGAGGGGACCAATCGGACCTTCCAGGAAACTGGTGTCTGTCACAGTAGTTCCAGGTTTTAGGGACCAGGCACTAGCTGCCCTGGGATTTTCTCCCCATCTCTGCTATGTGCCATTTTCAACCAGCTACAAACACAAGAGGGGTTTTTATCAAGTTGTGTTTTACAATTATTTGGGGGGTTAGAGGTAAAAATCAGCAGTGTCATCCCACCGAGCTTTCATAAATGGCTGCCTTTTTTTCTTCCCTGCCCAGAAAAAGTTGAATCTTTCAAGTTACAGAGCCCTGAAGATCACACAATCCTGTTTCAGTGATTTATATGTTCTCAGAATCACTCTCCATCAGTCCAGTCTAAACATACAGCAAGTTTACCCAAAGTGCTGGGACGCCAGAGTTTCTTCAGTCACATCTCTTCACATCATTCCTCTCATTGGGGAGGCAGATGTGACAGCTGCACAAACCCACACAAAACCACAGATGGTCAGGGTCACACCCCCACTCCAGGCCTGCTGAAAAGGTCAGTCACCAGCTGGACACATCACGTTCCAAGAAAAAGTGAAAATCGGTTGTCCAGAACAATTGAACCTGTGGGGTTGCCACACTCAAGCTGGCCAGAGAGGTAACTCAGAGGTGACTGTACTCAAATTATGTCAATTTCTGCCTGAGACAATCTCTAAAACAGCCAATTGGGGAAATGTGAGCCCTCCTCTCTCTAATGACCGGACCTCATTAGCTCAGTCCCTGTGACATACTGATGCTTCACAGATGACGCCTGTTGAACAGGGACTCTGTCAAACCTGTATTTAAGAGACCTTGATTTTTATGGTTATAGAAAAATCTCTGCAGCCAGGGGTCCTGAGTTCCACTCTTACTGTGCGCACTGCCTGAGACACATCCCCGGTCTTCCCATCCCCAGCTTCTGCGTCTGACCGCCTTTCTCAAGCGATGGCTTCTGTCCACCTACCTGACAGGTGGATGACTGCAGCTTTTGTCTACCCAGCCTCGATCTTCTTTCTCCTCATAGCAGCACCCCATTTTTCCTTTGGGGAAAGCACACCAAGAGTGAGGGCAGAGTGTAACCTACCAGAGATTTCAGGCTTGGGCCTGAGATGCAGGCCTGGCCCACTGGGTTTCTGCCCCCTTGGACATGTGGTTGGCATAAGGGTGGACCCGTGATCCCAGTGGGTCTGATGAGAATCAGCCCCAAGTGGTGTGTCAAGTCAGGCTCGAGGCAGGTGCTCATTCAAAGATGGCCATCCAGGTCACCCTCAGCCCTTCCTGCTGCTGGCCTCACCAGTCTGAAATGGACTTTGGTGTCTCCTTCACATCAGATCCTGACACTGCTGGATGGACACGGAAACACAGGCACAGCTCATAGGAAGCTGCCTAAACCAGGGACGGTGCTGATTCTCTAGAGAAGCTCTTTGCCCCCCACTCCCCCACCCATCCAGTGGCCCAGAGTGTGCCGATGGCTTTCTACCGGGGCACCCAAGATAGTCCCTGGGAGCCCCTGCGAGCATCTGGACCCTGCACAGGGAAGGCAGGAAGAGATAGGACCCAATCCCTCCTGATACCCTTCAGCCAGTGACAGACGGGACTGAGGGACAAGCAGCCAGTCACTCTCTTCGGGAGAGAGGTGGGACCCTGAGCGTGTGCCCTGTGTAGCCTTCAGGGTCCCCAGAGCCATGCACCCCTCGCCTCCAGCATGGCCTGCTCCTAACCCACCTGCTGTTTTCTCTTCCCTCTCCTGTTCCTCGTCCGCCTTTCCAATCATGCTTTCTGGGCTCCCCTCCCAATTGAACTATTGCACTGAAATTCTTGCTTCAGGATCTGTTTCTGGGGAAACCCAGCTTAAGATAAGCCCCTTCAGACTCAAGGAAATGGGTCTGTTCCTGGATTGAAACCAAGGGGGAGTCGCCATCTCAGCAAAGTTCTCTTTTAAAAATTGATTCCAGGGCCCAAATGTGAAAATTTGGTTTTTGAACAGATTGAATTTTTTTTTCTGCCAAGCAGCTCAAGGATCACTGAATGCTTTGGTTTTCTAATTCTTTCTCCCTGGTAGTGAGATTTTCTTTTTCAAATGAAGCATTAACAGCAGGAAGGGTTGACTGAGCTCTTCTGTGCTCTGCCTTTGTGCTCAGCACTTCTGCGGGGCACATTTTCATTCTGCAGTGATGTGGCTCCCATTAGTTTACACAAAAGGGAATTAAAACCTCACATGCACACTCTCTATGCCATATGGAAATGGATGAATGCAACAATTATGTTGTAGAAGTGACCAGAATCTACAGGGCAGGAGACTTGAACAGGAACGTGCTGGTGGGAGGCCCCAGAGACAGGGGCCGTTCTGAGAATGGAGAAGCAGCACTGAGCTTTACCTAAGATTTAAACAATCATCCCTAGGCCAGGACAGTGCTCACACTGTGATCCCAGCACTCTGGGAGCCTGAGGTGGGTGGATCCCTTGAGCTCAAGAGTGAGGCTCCATCTCTACTAAAAATAGAAAATCTAGCCAGGCGTTGTGGCAAGCACCTGTAGTCCCAGCTACTCAGGAGGCTGAGGCAGGAGGATCTCTTGAGCCCTGGAGTTTGAGGTTGCTGTGAGCTGTGATGATGCCAGGGCACTCTACCCAGGGAGACTGAGTGAGACTTTCCACCAACAACAAAAATAAATCCCCAGTGAAATCTCCTGTAACTCCCCTCTGCCTCTCCCCTCAGCCTCAGCTGCTCACGGCATCTCTAAGGCCTGTTTCCAAAGCTCAGCTCAGAAACCCACACAGACTCGTGCATGGCCCTGACTGTCTGCATGTCCGGGACGGTACACTCACCCTGCATTTGTAGTGAATGGCATATTGCTGGTTCTTAGAGGAGAAAGATGCAGGCAATGTCTCACCAACCAGAAGTCAGGAGTTTATTCTTTGGTAGTCTTAAAGTCAGCCCCATGCCTACTCTTACCAACCAGAGTGGCAGTAAATGTGGCCAACCCCAGACCGGCACACTGACCACATTCCACCCGGTCACTGCCTTCTCTGTCTGCTGGAACTTGCAGGAATTCTCACTGTCCGTTTATCCTGACCAGTCTGTGACCAGAAGCAGAGGCTGTAAATTGTGCCTGCGTGAACAGAGGGTGTCTCCAGGGCAGAGTCCAGATATCCAGGGCATACACAGCCATCAACACCCCCAGGAGGAATTGGGGCTGCCTGTGGGACCAGGGAGGACTCTGGGACAATCTGAGAAGGCACAGCTGGAGTTAAGATGCAGGACCTGTCTACGGCAGCTACCACCCCATGGCCCACCCCCTGTGTGCACGGTGAACTGTGGTCAGAAGGCTTTCTGCTCAGAAGTGGGGTTCTCATCCCAGACCAGGGTTGGCTGGTCATTTTTGCTTGTAAAAATACCATAAAGGACACGTGGCCCTGTCTTCACTCATTTGGCCACTGTGTTCACCTCTGCCCTTCACAGTATCTGTGCCAGGAGAGGCTGGTGCAGTGGGGCCTGGGTGTTAGGCAAAGGCCAGCAGAAAGTGAGTAAAGGACTGTTTCACAGAGCGCAGGGCTCTGAGGAAAAGTAAACAGGGTTGTGAGAAACAGGGTGAGGGGGTGAGACAGGGTGTGAATTTAGATGGGCCCATCAGGAAAGCGCTCTCTGAAGCAGTGATTCTAGAGCACAGGCTTGAAGGAGTTGAAACCACCCACAAAAGCGGGAAAGAAGGCACCGTAGGCAGAGGGAGGGGTGTGGCTAGCCTTCTGCGGCCAGAGTGAGCTGGGCTCACACAAGGATCAGGGACGGTCGGGCATGGGGGCTCATGGCCAGAGTCCTAGCACTCCGGCACCCTGAGGCCAGAGGATCACTTGAGGCCAAGAGTTCAAGACCAGCCTGGGCAACATGGCAAGAACCTCATCTCTACAAAAATAAGAAACTAGTCAGGTGTCCTGGTGGGTGCCTGCAGTCCTAGCTGCTTGGGGGACTGAGGCCGAGGGTTGTTTGAGCCCAGGAATTAGAGGCTGCACTCCAACCTGGGCAACAGAGCCAGACCCTGTCTCTAAAAATCAAATAAATAAATAGATAGAAATGTAAATACATAATCAATGAGAAGGCTGCTGTGCTAGAGTGGGGACTGAGGGGAGGACAG
This sequence comes from Loris lydekkerianus, assembly GCA_963574355.1. Taxonomy (NCBI): domain Eukaryota; kingdom Metazoa; phylum Chordata; class Mammalia; order Primates; family Lorisidae; genus Loris; species Loris lydekkerianus. The sequence continues at coordinate 12,544 of CAUYPK010034107.1, forward strand.
AGGAGTTCCACATGTAGGAAAGTGTAAGGACCTAGAACACAGCGCATGCACAGTCAGGGCCTGGTCATGGCCACGACTGTCCAGAACCATGCACGGCCCCCACAGCCGCCCCCTTCCCAGGTCTCTCTCGCCTTGCCTGTTGTTGAGTTCAGACCCTCTATCTCTCAGCCCTCACACTTGCCCCTCAGCCTCAAAACTTCTTCAGCTTTCAGCCTTATCCTACTAGGCCCCCAAATTAAATCTCCAGAAGCTCAGTTCAGAGTGGACCAGGCCTGCTCAGACCCTTTCCCTGGCCTCTGGCGTGATTTCTCACTGTCTGTGTGCCCTGCACATGCCCAGACATGCAGACATGTTCACTCCCCTCCAGCATTATTCATTTCACCTCCAGGGCTGGTCAGGGGATGGACTGGAAGCCGCCCATTCCTCCCATTTCTGGTGTCAAGTTCTGTGCAAGTTTCTTTCTTCCTTGACATCTTGGCATCTCAGTAAACAGCTTTCTGTACAACGAGCGACAGGGAACTGCCCCTTGCAGGTGGTTAGCACAATCTTGTCCATGATCCGCTCTCTCCTGGTGCTGGTTATTCAACAGAGAACATTCGCTGGTCACACATGCTGGTCCCACCCGGCGCTGGACCTCCTCCTGAGGGCAGGGATTGAGTCCACCCCCCACCCCCTCAATGGCACCCATCACAGAGCTCCAAGTCAGGCGGCACTTGACACAGAAAAAAACAAACCATGGTGGTTGGAAGGTCATCTGCCCGAGGGAATGAAACTCACCCAGAACCTTGTCTATAACTGTGAATAAGCTTCCTATCTCAATGAATATCTGTACTTTAAGTGATGAGAAAAAGGATGTAAGAAGCAATTTAAAGATCCAGCCATTTTATGACATTTAACAGAATGATCCCAAGACAAAACCCAGAGGCTAGGCTGTCTCCCTGTGACTCAGCAATGCAGGAGCACAGAGAAACAGAAGACACAGCTGAGGCCCAGCCTAACCCTGCCCCTACCCTCAGCACCCACCCAACACCAGCGTGCTCAGCTGCTGTCTGTGTGTGTATTTGAGCTCAGACATCCAGTCTCTCCCCACTTTGAGGATTCCAGTGTTTATAAGCACAAGAAGAAAGGCCCCTTCGCTCACACTACCTCTGCAGGGCCCAACACCTGCCCCGCACACTGTCTCAGAGCTCATGAAATGCTGCTTGGAGGCGGGAGCCAGGAGGACAGGATTAATCTGCAACCCGCCTTGCTGAGATCCCCCCAGTTTGAAGCGTCTTCCCTACGAGCCACAGGCGTCTTTTCTCTTTCTCTTCTAGGCCTCACACGGATGGACTGACAGCCAGCATCACCAAGGGGTGTGACTTCTGTGCGCTCACATCTGCCTGGACACTGAGGCCTCCAAATCCCTGGGCTAAAAGAGACTCCACGGCTGTCCAGCTAGCATTGCGTCAGCTGAGAGCAAGGCAGGGTCCCCTTCATTCGGAGTCTCCAGAAAAAGTCAATTGTGTTCCTAGATCATTCTCTCCAACACAGCTACAGTTACGGAGGCTTAGAGATTTTGTGGAACCTATTTTACTCATTTAACAAACACTTCCACATCATATGCCAAACATTAGTCTTAGCATTTTATTTATTTACTTTTTTTTTTTAATTTTACAGACAGGGTCTCGCTCTTGCTCCTGCTGGTCTTGAACTCCTGAGCTCAAGCAATCCACCTGCCTCAGCCTCCCAGAGTGCTGGGATTACGGGCATGAGCCAGTGCGTCTGGCTGTTCTTAGCATTTTGTAAGTGTTGATTCACCTAATCTTCACCCCAACCATGGGAGGCAGAGCCTGTGGGTGTCTTCATTTGATATATGGGGAACAGAAGCCCTGCAGATGTCAGTTACTTTTCCACAGTAATACAGCTAGTAGGTGGCAGAGCCGAACCTGGATTTGAACCCAGGCAGTCTCTGATTTTAACCCCCAATAATTCTGCCTATATGAGTTAAGGACAAAACATACGGGCACAGGACACAAGACCCAGAAGTCGACTACTCCTCCCACTCCTCTGCCCTGTCCCAAACCCAGCCAAGGTCCCCAGCACTGCTGCCCTGGGATCTGTCTGTACTCATGTAAACCCTGCCAAAGGCTGGGCACGGGGGCCCATGCCTGGGATCCCAGCACTCTGTGAGGCCAAGGTGAAAGGATCCCTTGAGCTCAGGAGTTCCAGACTAACCTCCATGAGGGTGAGACTCTGTCTCTACTAAAAATAGAAAACTTAGCTAGGCTTTGGGAACCTGGGGCAAGAGAATCATTTGATCCCAGGAATTTGAGGTTACTGTGAGCTGTGACACAACTGCACTCTACCCAGGGTGACAGAGTGAGACTCGGTCTCCAGAAAAAGAGAAAAAGTGTGATACTGTTGTATATGGGGAATTGGAGGCCTGGCATCCACCCATGACAAATGCTCAGCACAGATGCTGAGAAGCCTTACCCAGGAGGGTAGACCCTGCTGCTTTGAACTCGGCTGTTTTAATCTTGGGTTTAAAAGGGTGAGGGTGCCGGGGCTGACCAGGCCTTTTCTGAGCCCCTGAGACTGACCACTGGTCCTCAGAAAACTCTGTGAGCTAGGTAGGTGCTGTTAGCCCCTGGACCACCCCCGCCAGGCTAGTATCTCTCTGCCACTGTGGGCAGCTGAGCCCATCTCTGGAGAACGGCTCTTGTCCAACAGAATTCACCCACAGGGTAATGCCTGGGCAGTGATCGCCCGCCCCTGGCCGCGTTCATCTGCATTCTGTGGGAAAACAGAAGCGAAATGACCTTTATACATTTGCTCCCCATGAAGAGAAAAATAGAGGATATCATTTTCTTTAGGAATCAATGAGGTAAATAAAATATTTACAATCCCATGGAGATGTTTTCACATTCTAAATCACATGAAGATGCCAAAAGCTAACATTTTGACCCATTTGTCCATCATGAAGTGCAGGAATCAAGCAGGTGTCACTTGAAGAGTCAGCCCAGAAGGCTACACACAGCTGGTCTGGCAACCACAACCCCTCACACATCTCTCCCTGATGCTGATGAAGGGTTATTTGACTAAGATCAATAAAAGGTAATTACAGGATTCACTTTAACATGAAGTGATAAAAAGGACCATCTAAACTGGGAAAATAGGACTTCAAAATATATTCATTTTCACTTTTAAAAAGAGCTTAGGAAAGGACACAAAGATTTGGGTATTTTGAGGTTGAACTCCAAGGACAGACAATTTTTAGAAGTAAAAGTTCATTGATTTTGAGGCTGGGCAATGTGGCTCATACCCATAATCCCAGCACTCTGGTTGGCTGAGGCGGGAGGATCCCCTGAGCTCAGAAGTTCCAGAGCAGTCTGAGCAAGAATGAGACCCTATCTTTACTAAAAATAGAAAAACTAGCCAGGTGTTGTAGCAGTTTCTTGTAGTCCCAGCTAATCGGGAGGCTGAGGCAAGAGGATCTCTTCAGCTCAGGAATTTGAGGTTGCTGTGAATTATGACACCACAGTATTATGAGGTTGCTGTGAATTATGACACTACCCAGGGTGACAGAATGAGACTATGTCTCAAAAGAAAAAAAATGAATTACCATTTTGGCATAAAAAAATTCTGAATTATCCACCTGGTCCATTCAAGGTATAATTCCCAACATCTTTGCTACAATGGAGTCTGTTGTTTTAGCTGGAATGGATTCCATAAAGTCTGATGTTTCTGTCTCAGCTAATGGAGTGAGAGGGTGAGTGTCAGCCTGCGGGTGAAGTGAGCCAACACCCGCACCACGGCTCAGTCCCTGCCAGGGCAGGTTCTCACTGAGGCTGGGAATAAACCATCTCCCCTCTGTACTTGGTATGCACCAGGTTCGGTGAACATTTGTCACAGAAGCACAGTCACCTCCAGGGATCGTACGTGGGAGCTGAGAGGACCTAGTGTTTCCAATTAATCAGGGCCGGGATTACTCACGCAAGAAATGAAAGGGAAAAATTTAATACTTGGAAATCGAGGGAAAGCAGTGGCCAAGTCTAATTAAAACACACTTTCTGCTTTTAGTTCACGTGGCAGGCTCCATTTTCTAGCCACCTTAATTCTTGTCGAGTTTCTGCTGCCCACCACCACCACCTCGCTCCCAGGAGTTATGCCCAGAAATCCCCTGTGTGCGGCATCCTCCCATGAAGGCTGAAAGCAGCACCGAAGGATCTGAGTTTTGTGGCAAACCTGTGTAGCTGGTGGCCGTGTCTGCCCTGGTTTTCCGTATGGCCTTGACTCCCTCCCTGCCTTCCATAGTCCCCTGGTGGCCAACGTCCGTCAGCTCTGCCCGGATGCCCAATTGTGGTGCCTGGCTTCAAGGCGCAGGCCCACAGGCTGGGGCTCAGGAAGCTCAAACCTTCCTGGCTGAGGCTGTAGCAACCCTACCTGGGCCCTGGGGAGGGCAGCAATGTCGTGCCCCAGCCAAGAGGCTCCTACCAACAGGCAAACTAATTCACAATACGCAGTCTTGCGCAAACTGGGCATAGATGAGATTTGTTGTGGCCAGTTTTATTGTTTCATAAAATAAAAGCCTAGGTCCCCAGTTTCCAGGGAAATGATCACCATTGCAAATGAGGTGCCTGGGTTAAGAGTAAGGTGTCCGAGCCAGGAAGAACTCCAGACCCTCCCAGCACCTCGCTGCCGTCTGAGCCCTGTGCAGCCCAGCTCATGGCTCTAGGAAGCCCCATTATGTCCCCAGATGTGCATGACACACATCTGGTACCTTTTATCTTTTTGAAAATTCATAAAAGGCATCTTAGAGGGTCAAATCTTTCCAAAGACCTGAGCCAGATAACCTGGTATCTCCTGGTGGAGCCATAAGTGAGTGCAAAGAGGGGGCTCAGGGGGGAGAAGGTGCAGAGATCTCGGTTCATCTAGATGGACTCTGAAAACAGGGTCATGTCCATGTGACTAGTGAGTGTCCTGCATGCCCCAAACTTGCAGATCATTAAGGGGTGATGAAAGACGCCCCTGAGTGAAATCAGACAATGAAAACAATACTCAGACTGTTGATACTTGGAGCACAGAAAGTTAAACAACTAGATTAAAATGAGCTTTTACTTTTCCATAGATGCTTTTGACATCTCTCAGATTTGACCATGACTAATGGGAGAGGTGAGGAAAGTCAGAATAGCTACAGACGTCTGTTCCCGTCCACACACGGGTGGGCATCTGTGTATTGAAACACATCCTGTCTATGTATCCAAGTGGACTCTCTTCTCTATCAGAGTTATTCTCACTGCTGCCCAGCCCCTCTTCTTAATCAGCATGTCTCCTGATGATGCCTGTGCTTAAGGATACACAGGCCCGTCAGTCATCCAGTGTGAGCTGTCTCCACACTGGGTTCTGATCTTAAATGAATTCGTGGTCATATATCTCCCTCAGAGTCTTAGGAGTTGCTCTGGGTCTAAGTGTCACATCCGATCCCTGGACCAGCCCTTTGCTCTCACAGACTCAAATGTTAAAGACTGCAGTTTTGGCTGGGCACGTAATTCTAGCTCTCAGGGAGGCCGGGGTGGGTGGATCCCTTGAGCCCAAGAGTTTGAGAATGCTGTGAGCTATGATGATGCCACAGCATTCTACCCAGGGCAACAGAATGAGACTCTATTTCAAAAAAAGAAGAAAAAAGGAAAGAGAGGAGAGAGGAGGGAAGGGGAGGGGAGGGCAGGGCAGGGCAAAAGAAAGGCTGCAGTTTTCACAGCCCAACAGCAGGGCTGTCTCCACCTGCCCTGACCAGGACTGGGTAGGGGTCTGCTGGCCTCCATGCCCAGGCACCCCCATCAGATAAATGCTGCATTATGCATCTGAATATGGAAAAGAGTGAAATAGAGACCCTGGACTTCAGAGTGCCCACACTGCTGGTGATGGTCACTCTACTGTAGGCAGAAGGGTCTTTCCCAGGACGCAATTGTGTAGACTGCCTGTGCCCAACAGGCAGGAGTTGGTCTCAGACCCGACTCCCTCCCGAAGCAGAAGGCTCAGGACCTTCCTGGAGCCCCGGAACTCCCCTGGCACCCCCACTTCCTCACAGTGCCGCCCTCGGGATGCAGCCCTCGGGGTTGAGCTGTCTTGTGGGGGCTCGTGGGTCTCCATCTTCTGGCTTCAAATTAGAATTGAGTACACTGGATGCTTGGCGTTTCCATCCTAGAGACACTATTAAAGCAAACATTCTCCAGTTCCATCCACATAAACACAAAAGACATAAAGTCTCCATCTTTCTATAGCCAAGTAACACTCTGTGCTGTACATACACCACATTTTGTTAATCCATTCCTGGGTTGATGGGCACTTGGGTTGATTCCACATCTTGGCAATTGTGAATTGAGCTGCGATAAACTATCCAGTGCAAACGTCCTTGTGATAAAATTATCTTTTTTCTCCTGGGTAGATAATGGGATTGCAGGATCAAATGGAAGGTCGACTTTTAGTTCTTTGAGGACTCTCCAAACTTCTTTCCTTTGGGGCTGTACTAGTTTGCAGCCCCACCAGCCGTGTAGAAGTGCTCCCTTCTCTCCACACCCACACCAGCATCTGCAGCTTTGGGATTTTGTGGTGTGGGCCGTTCTTGCTGGGGTTAGGTGATGACTGGGGACAATCAGCATTTTTTCGTCTCGTGCACAACGTCTTTTCAGTGTCTGCCTTGCCCACACTGTGTGGCCCAGCGGGGGTCTCCCCACCTGAGAACGTCTCCCCTACGAGACCCCATCCATCCTTGTCAGTGGAGGTGCAGAGTGTTCCCTGGACAGTAAGCTTTGTACCCAAATCATTTCTTTTTTCACACTCTCTGGATAAGATAATTTGAATTCATTTCAATAGCTGGTATTCCCAGGCTCTGCCAGCTGCCTGTAAATCAGAATGTCAGGAAAAGAGGAGAGAGAGCTTTTCAGAAATTAAGATAAACTTGGTCGGTGCTTTCACCTTTGTTTACACATTTCTAATCGCACCCCACAGCTGACTGCACTGGCCATTGCGCCAGCCACCACGGCACACAGCTGGGCATGGTCTGCCTGTTCACAGCCAAACCCCACACCTCGTGTCTGCAGGTACCCCTGTCCTCCTCCAGGCTCTGCCCCCACGCGCTGTCCCTCACAGGGCTGGCTTTCCCCAGAAGAAATCCACCATTCTTGCTTTGCCATTTCTCTCTCCCTGGAAGTGTGCTGTGCCTCTCAGACCGCAATGCCTGGTGGTCCACGCCAGCTCTGGAGCCCCTCCCCAGGTCACCTCACACGTCAGGCCCTGCCAGAGCCCACGCCACTCGGCCAGTCACCTCTTGGGTGTGGCCTGCACTTCACACTGTGCTGAGGAAAGTGGACCCAAGAGGACACCAGGCAGGACCGTGACTCGGACAAAACAAATTTTATACTTTTAAAGCATCATCTTTGTCAAGAGAAAATGTTTTCTCACCCATGGAGCACCAGCTGAGCTTTCCACCCTAACAGTTACTACAGGTAACAGGTAAATGTGCCTGTTCCAACTTACCTACAAATCCAGCTGAAGAACAACCCTGTAGAACCCACCTCACTCCTAACTGGTCTAACTCTGCTCTGTCTCTTCCTTACCCCCAAGTTCAGTTGATACCGACTGCTCAATAGAGGTTCACTGAGTGAACGGACCAGTGACAATGTTGGCCAGGGTGACGGATCTGTCCCTGACTATGAGGATCATGGCATTGGAGCATCCTCTCACTTGGGGTTTAATTAAGATTATATTCCTTCTTGGGCCATTGGCCGTGAGGTTTGCAGGTTTCTCTGTGCCTTTACGGGATAACCGGATACAGGTGGTAGCCAAAGCCATGAAGTATCTTTCTCACTGACCCAGACAGGGAGTCCCTCTGTAGCTACACAGATGGGACACAGCCCAGCCTGACCAGACAGGCTCACAGCAACTTCAACAGGAAAAGAGCAGGGCAGGTGGACGTGGGCAAAGAGGTTTTAACCAGACAAAGAGGGTCCAGCCACCGTCACTGTCAGCCAGCATGCAGAGATGGGGACAGGCTCTAACCAGAGAGGGTCCAGCCTCCCATCACTGTCAGCCTGTGTGCAGAGATGGGGACCGGTCCACTAAACTTTGTTATTAGAAGGCCAGTGATTCTGGAGAATGGTAAGAGCAGCCTCTCCAGCACGGTTCTGTTCCTCCATTTCCAAAATCACAGTTTTATACGTAAATGTTTAAAGCAAGAAGCTTACTAACCCTTATCTTAAACAATAGTAATTAACACTTACTTTAAACATGAGCAATTGACATAACCTATGACCCACAGGAAACAGTAATTGACATAACCCATGGCCCCTGGGAACAACATTCCAACTCAAAAGTTAATCTCTTAAATCAATCACCCTAAACTATTCAAATAATACATCTTCAGGTTAAGGCTGACTTTACAAACCAATAAGAATGGGAGACTTGAGTGAAGGTCAGGCAGGATCTAAAGCCATCAGACCAGCACAGCCCTCTGGAAATCCCCTCCTCCATAAATCCAATAAAGAAGCTGGCAAAAAAAAAAAAAAAAAAAAAGTCAGAAACAACTTTTTCAGAGCTCTAGAAATTAACCAAAGGTTTGCAGCAACCTGATGAGTGTTTCTGTAAGAAAAGAAGCTAAATCTCAATGATACCAGAGAGCTTTGCAGCATTTTAACTTGCCAAAGTCCTATCTTCCTCTCCAGCTCAGCAGTTGCCTTGAAAACAGCAATGTATTGGCCAGGTGTGGTGGCTCATTGGCTGTGGTCCCAGCACTCTGGGAGGCCAGGCTAAGGTGGGTGGATTGCTTGAGCTCTGGAGTTTGAGACCAGCCTGAGCAAGTGTGAGACCCTTTCTATAATAATAGCCGGTCGTTGTGGTGGGCACCTGTAGCCCCAGCTACTTGGGAGGCTGAGGCAGGAGGATTGCTTCAGCCCAAGAGTTTGAGGTTGCTGTGAGCTGTGACACCACGGCACTCTACCCAGAGTGACAGAGTGAGACTCTGAAGAAAGAAAGAAAAGTGAAGAAAGAAAAGAAAAGAAAAGAAAAGAAAAGAAAGGAAAAGAAAGGAGAAGAAAAGAGCAGTTGGCATTCCCTGCATCCATGGGGGCAGAATGGGCCCTACTCTCAAACAATTGTCATCATTTGACTGTCTGTGGTTCCCTGCAGTCCCACCTAGAAAGGCTTGTCTTATTTGGTGTGCTAGAGCTAAAAGCATGGGGGGAGGGGAGAGCATTCATTCATCTAAAACATTTACTAGCAAGAATCTCCACAGCACACTTATCATAGGGGACTGATGACAGTTGGAGCAAACAGTGGACTAATCAAAAGCATAAAAGAAAAGCTGAGAAATGAGATGTCCACTGAGGGCTCTTCCACATTCCTGATAATGGAGATGGTCCTGAGACTCTGCCCAGCAGAGCTGTGTGCAGCCCAGGAGGTCCTGAACTCTCACGACCAGCTGACCGTGAGGAAACTCCCACCACCAGCTGACCAGGAGGAAACACACAGGTGGGAAACACAAGCTGGGTCAGAGCTGGGAGCTGCCAGAGAACCCACTTGCAAAGGCGGAGAGACAGTTTTGGTTCCAGGAATTTAAGGAAATCCCTGCCCAGATATTAGCTGACCATTAAGCTGAGTGGAGACCTCAGCATCCAACTGTCACAATGTCTATAGACCACACCAAATTTGTTCAGGAAAACCACTAATAAAACAAGTCACAGTAAGCCACAGCACCAACAGCCCCTCAGGTGAAGGAAGAATCAGATTTTCAGAGTTGACACCTTAGATTATTATAAATAGTTTTCACCAAAAAATTATGAGATCTACAAAGAAACAAGAATGTATGGCCCAAACACAGGGGGAAAAAAATCAATCAGCAGGAAAAAATAATCAGCAGAAATTGTCCCCTAGGAAGCTGAGACATTCCTAGATAATGACTTTAAATCAGCTATTTCAAATATATTCCAAGACTTGAAGAAAAGTCTGTCTAAAGAATTATAGAAAGTTTAAGAATACAGACAAATTATAATAAGAAACCAAATATAAATTCTGGAGCAGAAAAGTACAATCAACCATAGGCCCTTTCCCAGTGACACCCTTGATCAGTACTAGTGAGATTGATGGTAAAATCCTTTCTGTCATTTTTGCTGTTAAAAAATACCTTGAAATGTGTATTGGGATTCCCAAAACCATCATAACTAATTTCAAATAAGATGTATTTGAAATTTTAGAAAGAAAGTCCAGTAATGGAAAGGAAGAATGGCAGCAGATATGAATGAGTAAGAGAGAGAATTAGCAAACTGGAAGGCAAATCAACGGAGGCCACCCAGTTCAAGAAACGGAATAAAAAATTAACAAAGAAAAATGAACAGAGACCCTGGGACCTGTGGGACAGCATCACATGTACACGACTTCATTCTGGGGCAGTAAAAATGTTCTATAATTAAATAGTGGCCTTGGTTGCATAACACTCCGTATATGCTAAAGAACAGTGAATTGTACATTTTAAGACGGTGGACTTTATGTGATTGCATTGTTACTGGACGAAGAGGGTCAAGTCACCTGTCATTGTCAGCCAACATGCAGAGATGAGGACAGGTCCACCAAATTTTGTTTGTCACAGGGTCAGGATTCTGGAGAACAATGAGAGAAGCCTTGTAGCAGCCTGTGTCACCTATGGCTAGGAGGAGTCAGAGTTATAAGAAATACCTGTGTAGCTCAATAATGGAACACCTTGGTGAAAAGGACATGGAGAGGAATTTAGCTCTCCTAACAAGCATGAGAGCTCGCGAGATGAGAGCAGTGGTGAATTGGCAGTCTCTACACCTGTGGTGTTGAGAGGCACGAGATCAGCCTTACATTAGGCTGGAGGAGAAGGCAGTCAGGAGCACGTGCATTCTCTCACGGACCTGCTTACTCTGACTTTGTCTCTTCTCCTGCCTGTAGAGCGCCAGCACAGCGTCTCTCTGTTGAAGATTACCAAGCTCTGCTAAAGACTAAGATCTATATATTCTAAGACTGCTTTACTCTCTCTGACTCTCTCTCTCTCTCTCCTGCTAAAGTAGATAGCCCTCAGGCACCTAAGAGAAATTGGTCCTGAGCAAGGTAGCTTAGTGGTCCTCGTCCGGAACCTAGTTAAGCTGGGCCTGAGACATGGTCAGTCTTGGGCCCTGACAAGAGGTGTCAGAAGTGAGTTGTAACAAGCCTCTCTAACACTGTTCTGTTCTTCCATTTCCAAAATCACAGTTTTGTACCTAAAAGTTCAAAGCAAAGACCACATCAACCCCTATTCCAAATAATAAGCCCAACTCCGTGACCTATTACAGCATTTCCAATTCAGACATTAATCTCCTAAATCAACCCACCTGAAGTACTCAAGATGGGAATCTTTAGGGCAGGAGCCGAATTTACAAAACAGTAAGAATGGGAGGCAGAGGGTGGAGGTCAGGCAGGACCTAAACCAACCAGGCCAGCTGCATCACGTCCACCCCAGACTGCCGGACTCCATCTTATTCTCACCACATGTGCTCTCAATACCTCAACAGAAAGTTAATTTTTAAAGAGGAAAGCAGCAGCAAGGGTGCAATGTTACAGCAGCTGTAGATCCTGAAACAGAGAGCTGGACGCGTCCCCTCTCCCTGCAAGCTCGGGCCCAACTCATGTACTTGAACAATGGATTCCGAGTTTGCTGCCCCAGTTGGTATGTTTCCTTTTCATTCTTTTCAAGAATAAAAGTGAGAAAACACAAAAGTAAATATATCAGAAATAATAGCAATGCACTTTGTATAAAGCTGGCACTTGTCAACACAAGGTGTTTCCATTTTAATTTATCCACTCAGCCCTCCCTCTCACACAAGCACAGCCCTTTTTACAACTGAGGAACAGGGGCTCAGGGACGTGCTCAACTGGCCCCTCGTCACACAGCTGGCAAAAGGCTGAGCAAGGGTCCAGCCAAGTCCACTGACCGCGCAGCCTAAAGTCTCTGCCGCACCAGAGTGCAGACAAAGGGACAAGGCAGCTCTTCCCAACAACCAGAAACTCCCTCTGATAAATCAGAGTAGAGGTTAGATTGCTTTGCAGAGCACAGCAGCTTGGGCCAAGAATGCTGGTTTTAGAGCTGTGGGAACTCAGAGTCACAGACTGCAGGAAATGTGGGCAGTGCTTATGGGGTGTGGACTGGTCTCCAGGAGGAGGGGAGCCAGATTTGAAAGCAGGACCCCCACTCGGTTCACCGGTTTGCACAACAGTCCTGTGTACCCTGCAAACACCAGGCTGTCGGCAGAGTCCATGTCTTCCCGAGGGTGGTGGCATATGGTGACAGGGGATGTCCAGGTGACTCAATAACCGCCTCACCCAGAGAATGGCAGGGATCTCCCCCCACCTCACATACCGGACCCCACGGGTCACAGCAGGAGGAACAGGGTCTCCTCAGTGACGTGGCTGCTTTTCCAGAAGAGTTTGCAGGCCTCTCCCACTCTGCTGAACCCAGTGTGCGCGTCCCATTCTGCCTTAGAGGTGAGGAGAGCCATTTGACGGTTTTATCAAGGTTCCAGAGGTCACAAAGACTCTGGCTGAGCCCTGCAGATACAGCAACCTCTACTAGCTTTGGGGTGAAAGTAGTTCTTTTTTGGTAGGGAAGAATTTCTGCAGCAGCAAATCACTGTTGAATATAGCAAGACATTTCAGGGTCTCATTCCTGTGTCTCCAATGCAACCCAATGGGCACCTGGCAAAATCACATGGATCAACAGCGCCATCACGTGGCTTCTAGAGAAATCAGCCTGAAGACATTTCCAAGAGGTGCTCGCACGAGCCCTCTGTGCAGGGCAGGCACAGACAAGCTCCAGGTTGTTGTTTTTTGAACTGGTGAATTTCAGTCTTTTTTTTTTTTTTTTTTCAAGAAGCCAAATGCAGCCTCATTTCAGGGCCCGGGCACATGCCCGTCTTCCCTCAGAAGGCCCCCTCTTCAGTGCTCTTGATGGGACACCATCCTTTTCACGTAGACATCGTCTGAAAGGTCATCTCCTCTGAAGACTCTTCCTACTCCCTCCATCTAAAGTAGCCACCACACCCTGCAAGTCAGTCGTATAATACACAAGTTTAAATTTTCTTTATAGCCCTTCACAGTGAAAATAACTTTTTAAATTTATGTATTTATTTATTAGCTGCCATCCCCTTGAATGAAATTTTATGAGAATAGTCTTGCCTGTGTATTTCACTGCTCTGTCCCACCATCCAGAACAGCACCCAGGCTAGAGGAGCCACAATGTCACACGTGCTGTTCAGGTGGTGGAAGGATGGATGGACTGATGGAAGGATGGACTGATGGAAGGATGGACTGATAGATGGATGGATGGGTGGATGGGTGGAAAGATAGATGGGAGGAGGATGGATGGATAGACTGATGGAAGGATGGATGGAATGGATGGATGGGTGGAAGGAAGGAAGGAACAAAGGAAGGAAGGCAGGAGACAAACAAGTAAAGAAAAAGGCCAAGGCTTTCCCCTCAAAGCCCAGTAACACCGTATTCATTAACAATTACAAGGCCAACATTGGGTTCTGTTTTCTCAAGGTTCAGTGACTTTGAACATAAGGACAGTCAATATTATCCATTCTTATTTAGAGAACAACTGCAATCAGTTAATCTGAATTTTAATTAAAAAACCTCAAATCTTACTAAGGTGCACAATTACCCCAGGTATACTGTACACACTGCCTTCCTTTAAAATCTTTCTGTGTCAGGCAGCACCTGTGGCTCGAAGAAGTAGGGCGCTGGCCCCATATGCCAGAAGTGGCAGGTTCAAAATCAGCCCTGGCCAAAAACTGCAAATATATATATATATATATGTATAGGGTGGCTCCTATGGCTCAGTGAGTAGGGTGTCGGCCCCATATACTGAGGGTGGTGGATCCAAACCTGGCTCCGGCCAAATTGCAACAAAAAAATAGTTGGGTGTGGCAAGCGCCTGTAGTCCCAGCTACTTGGGAGGCTGAGGCAAGAGAATTGTCTAAGCCCAAGAGCTGGAGGTTGCTGTGAGCTGTGATGCCATGGCACTCTACCCAGGGCGACAAGGTGAGACTCTGTCTCTAAAAAAAAAAAAAAAAACACTTTCTGTGTTCAACATCTGTAATTGACATGAGAAATCTCAAAATGAGTCTTTCTTGTGTCAGTGGAGGACACTTGTGCTAAAATATAGATTATCTCCAGCAAGAGAAGAAGAATGAACTTTTGCCTACTGAATACGGCAATTTCCTAGAACCAAAGGCCCTTGTGGTAATTTTCTCAGGTTTGATGTCTGGGGGTTGATCTTGCAGATGTGTGTACCTGGTCAACCACCTGCACACTTAGTAAAGTTGAAAGCTGTGGGCAAGGTTGCCAGAACTGGCATTTGGGGGAGGGGGGAATTTCCTCTGTAGGAGAACTAAAATTAAGCCACTGTTGATGTTGAATTATATTCTCATTCGCATGTAAATAGCTTTGGCAGGTCACAGTGGAGGTGACATTGCTGAAGAACTCAGCAGTGCCTCCTCAAATTGTCACCTCACTATCTTAAAAGACAGGCAGGCAGTCTACAGCAACTGTGTAGAGACCCTCAAGCTTCTGCTTAGATCCTCCACTGCCACTCCGGATAATTAGAGGGGAGAATTTGCCCTCCGACGCAGATAAGGATGATGGAGTTTTCTGGCAGCGAGCAGCGTGGCAAATCTGGGTGAAAGCTCCCTTCCAAAGTGTCTGGTAACTGAGAGGAAACTCATTTAGACTTCCTATCACGCAAGGTTTTCAGAAAAAATTGGGAGAAAGCCATGCAAACCTGCAAAAATGGTTTTTATAACTTCAGAGCCAGAGAAGTCCACTTTTATGTAGTGACAGCCACTCTGGCTTCACTCTGAGCACCAGTGAATTGCTTTTTAGCCACCTAGGGGAAAGGGGAAACTCGCCCTTATTCCCCTAGAAGTTTGCTGAAAGATCAACTCACTATTAAGGCAGATTAATAGAGAAATGTTTATTTCTAAATACCATGTGCATGGGGGGGGGGGGGACACAGAATGATCACCCAGTGTCTCAGTGATGGTCAGACAGCTTTACAGATGCCTTTCATAGAGAGGGGAGAGACTGGATTGTGGGCGCCGCAGGTGGCTGCTGGGAGGATGGGAACAGACTGAGTTAATAAATTAACCTGAGAGACAGGTGTTGTGTTTTAAATGATTTGGGGCAGGCCTGCTGCATTCACGGGGAGGGAAGGAGGACAGCTGGCCCCTTTCATCTTTTCATCTGATCAGTACAGTTTTCCATAGAGGGAAAGACCCTTCCAAATGCTTTCTGATGGACAAAATAGACTGTATTCGTTGCTAATGAATACAGTGTTACTGGGCCTCCAGGGGAAAACCTTGGCCTTTTTCTGTACTTGTCTCCTTCCTTCCTTCCATCAAACTTAATTCTAAGTTTCCTTTATGCCAAATAGTCATATCTTGGGGTGAAATTTCTTTAGCTTCTCCACCTACATCCAAAATTAACCTGCCTGTCCCCCACTGCAAGTAAATGTTAACTGTGACTATGTCCCACAGGCACAGGGCAGCCCAGCTGTTCCTTGTACATTCATTCTTTACCCAGTAAACATTCACCAGTACCCACTAACCACTCCCCCTGGCGAGGACCCCTGCCCTCGAGGTCAGAGGCGGCGTACGCAGTGCAGCATGAGGAATAGTGTGATTGAAAAAAGCAGCTTCACTCGCTGCATTTGGAAAGCCACTGAAACTCTCCAGCTCCCGTCTCCTCAGCTGTGAAATGGAACTAAGTGACTCCAGAAAAGCAATGGCAGGATGGAGCCTGAGAGGCTGAGCGGAAGCAGCACAGCTTACCTCGTCCACTCAGCCTTGCCCACAGCCTTCCCTGATTATCCAGTTAAAGCTTCTCCATGACTGTGAGGGTGTTTGTCTCAGGAGACTGAAGAGGCCTTCACATGGGGGTAACAGGTGTGGTGATGTCCGTGGAGAGAAGGTTACTTTAATGATACAATGTTTTCTTTGATGATTCTCGTAGATATTTTGTTAAAGTGAAAATTACTTTTTGCATTATTAAAGCAAATACTATTTTGATGTTGTTTTCTGTCAAAGTTAAAATTTTCTAGGTTGGTTTCCTCATATTTCATTATAAAAACTATTAGAATTATAACTGAGGCAGAACAGGATTGAGAGGCTACTTTTCTCTGTTCTCCAGAATCACTGGCCTTCTGACATTAAAACTTGTTTGAACCCAAACCCCATCTCTGCACTTTGGCTGCAGGGACAGTGGCCGGAACCCCTTTGTCTGGTAACAGAAGCATTGGCAGAACTTAGAGATGGGGGAGGCACCAACCCAAGTCACCTCTCTGTGGTGAGTGCCTGATAAAATGGGACAAAAAGGGCTCTGGACCTGGGGAGGGGATATTTCCAGGCACCCAGGGCCTCAAAGCAGAGTCAGACAGACTTCTAGGAGACTGGGCACTTTCGGCAACTCACTTCCAGGACCCAGTTTCCTTTCTTTACAGAGGAGGAAGCTGGAGCAGAGTTGATTCCATCCAGCTGACACTTTCTGTTATTTGAGCTGGGTCATGAGAAATAAGAAAGATCTGCAGATGAAGGAGGCAAGGATATTCCCAGAGGAGACTAGCAGGGAGTATTCTTTAATTAGAAAAACTGCCCTCATTGACCACTAGCCATAGAACGTTTAATCCATCAGTGGCTCCTGGGCACCCACTGTGTGCACAGGAGAGGGGTTCAGAAGGTTTAGTAACTAAGCGGGGCCCCACTGACCTGCAGGATGGTTTCCAGCCGGGATGCTAGGGCAGGGTTCAGAGGCCTCTGCTGGGCTGGAGAGTCGTAGTGAGTCACTGAGCAGAGCAGCATGGCCAGGACAAGAAGGAAGCAATGCTTTGGCACTGCCAGGACAGCAGCTCATTGGTAATCAACAATTTTTAATACTCACACTCCTATGTTTCAGAGTTGAATAAAAGCCCTCCCACGTCCTCAGGGGTCTCTTAAGCAAGCCATGTTCCCGTGGGCTGGTGAGTTCAGCACTGGTAGTTGGGACAAAGTTCAGTGGAGTCGGCCAGCCCACAAGAGGCAGGGGTCAGCTCTCTCTGAGCTACCAAGGAGCTGACGTCAGGCTCCTGAGTCTCCAGGGTGGCTCCTGACCCACATGGAGTTTCCCATAGGGAAAAGGGACTGAGGTTTTCCTCTGTGCAGAGCTAACTAGCAGCCCAAGGCCCTGGGGACTAGCTGCCACAAATATGAACACAGAATGGTGGATGGAGGCTGGGAAGAGCATGTGCTGGCAGGTGGAAGGAGCTGGACCTCCCATTCTGGGAATACACCCACCCCATAACAGCAGCAATCAGAAACGACAGTGGCCATAAACATTCAACACGCACCAGTGCATGCTGGGCCCTCATCAAATCAATACTGGTACCCAGTGTGGGGTACTCTCACTCAACCTTCAAACCCACTCAGTGAGGGAGGCACTTTATTTATGTATTTTGAGACAGAGTCTTACTCTGTCACCCAGGGGAAAGTGCTGTGACATCACAGCTCATAGAAACCTCAAACTCCTGGGCTCAAGCGATCCTCCTGTCTCAGCCTCCTGAGTAGCTGGGACTACAGGCACCTGCCACCACACTTGGATAGTTTTTCTCTTTTTAGTAGAGACAGAGTCTTGCTCTTTCTCAGGCTGGTCTCGAACTCCTGAACTCAAGCAATCCACCCATGTTACCATCCCAAAGTGCTGTGATTACAGGCGTGAGCCACTGTGCCTGGTTAGAATGACAGTTATTGAAAAAAAGTTGCTTTGTCTTATTCCCCCATGGCACCCACAACAGTGCCAGGCAGCTGGGAGGGACCTTAATAAACAGTTGATGAATGAACAGAGGGATGGGTGGATAACAATCTGGGGCTTTAAAGGGCCATGTGTCTTGTCCAAACTCACAAAGCAAGTGAGCACTGGACCCTGAGAGACCCTGGACGTTTATGGCCACTGTTACTTCTGAGTGGTAACCCATAACCACTGAGCTGAACCAGCTTCTCAGATCTGCAGAGGGAACACACCTACCCACCTGCCGCTGGCAAATGCCTGACCCTGCAGGAACCACGGGGCTCCTGCCCCCAGGATATGCTGTCAGCTTCCTGATAATGAACCCTGGGACACTGCTGGGACACGGTAACTGAGGCTCCTTCCTCTCCTCCTTTCCAAACAGCAGGGTATTTCCAGTTAGTGTCTGAGGGAAGGATAGGCCAGAGAAGGGAGAGCAAGGGACCCACAGCAGATACCGAGGGCGATGGGTCCGTGACCCTCCAGACTTACCATTTTTGGACATCACTGCCCAAGGTCCAGCTGTCACACCTGCAGTCCTAAGAGCCTTCTCTTCCCAAACCCAGGCAAGGCTAATAACTGCAAGGCCCAATTCTCACCTGGTAACTAGTGGAGCTGTGGATGCACACCCATCCCAGCCCCCACCACGCACTCAGAGGCCTCCGTCCTGCACCAGCTCCTGGAGCTCCTGCGGGGTTAAACTTCAGATGCCCGAGAGATGACTGGCTTGATGCCATGCATTTTGTTGACTGCTTTTTCCTTCCCTGTCTCCCCTCCTTACTGGTATTTCCTAGAACCCTCTCCCAAATAAACCACAGTAGAGCCTCTGCATTGGACCCACACTGACCGCTCCTTAACTGGACCTGATTTTCATAGGCAGGACATGCACCACACGATGTGTCATACACCAGGCCCAGTTTCCTATGTTGACCGGTTTGCTGCAGCCCCTGGGGTGGTCACTCACAGAGGTTCTGCTATACTTGCATTTAAACCCTTATCTCAGAGTCTGCCGCTGAGGAGGAGCCAGCCTCAGGTAAGAGTAAACCCTTGAGGAATTCAAATCAGAGAATAGTAGAGATGATAAACAGCAGTCTTTATTCTCAGAACTAGAAAAGGTCCCTTGATTTTGAAGAAAGAGAGCCAAGATGCTAGGAACTGAATGCTACCTGAGGAAGTGAGTTCCTGTCACCATTTCCCACCCAGTAATAATCCAAATAGAGAAGAAAACAGAAGCTCCAGAGACATTGGGGGTCTCCAAGAGCTGGAGACCTGGGTTGCCCTCTGGCGAGCGTCAGTGAGGACACTAGAAACTTGTCACAGGGGACCTGCGGGCTGACCACAGGGCAGCCTCCTGGAGCTCCCATGAGCACGGACTCCATAACCCAGGGGTGCCTGGAGCAGGTGGGGGCTAACCACAGGGCAGCCTCCTGGAGCTCCCATGAGCACAGACTCCATAACCCAGGGTGCCCTGAGCAGGTGGGGGCTGACTACGGGGCAGCCTCCTGGAGCTCCCATGAGCACAGACTCCATAACCCAGGGTGCCCCGAGCAGGTGGGGGCTGACCACAGGGCAGCCTCCTGGAGCTCCCATGAGCACGGACTCCATAACCCAGGGGTGCCTGGAGCAGGTGGGGGCTGACCATGGGGCAACCTCCTGGAGCTCCCATGAGTACAGACTCCATAACCCAGGGTGCCCTGAGCAGGTGGGGGCTGACCACGGGGCAGCCTCCTGGAGCTCCCATGAGCACAGACTCCATAACCTAGGGGTGCCTGGAGCAGGTGGGGGCTGACCACGGGGCAGCCTCCTGGAGCTCCCATGAGCACAGACTGCATAACCCAGGGTGCCCCGAGCAGAGCCCCTGCCCAGAGTCGGAGGAGGTGTTTCCATCTTCCCAGGTGGCAGGGACTTACACAGGGCCCCTAAGGCAGGGCATGCATGTCTTATGCCCTGGTTACGTTGCCAGACAAGGAGTCAGTCCACCTGTCACTGATGTCCATCAACAGAGAAGTGGATGGGAGATCAACAGTTTCACTTTTATTTACATAAAAGCCAGTGATTCCCAAGAGCAGCTGGGATATTTCTTCAAAGAGCTGCTCTGCCCTCCTGTTTCCCTTTGTTACTTTTATCCTCACAGTAAAAGTAACATCAGCAAAGTTGGTGCTCATCATAGTACATGTCAAACAGATTCCCCTCATAGGTTACAAGGTTACACAGTATCCCCCTATCTTGAAGTGGTTGTCTTCAAAGCATTTTATTCTAGACTGAATTCACAGTTGGTCAACACTTCCCTGCGTGCACAGAGCACCCTGGGTCCTTGACTGTGGAGTCCTGTTCCCCAACTTTTCTACGACAGTAGCCTTGGAAGGGAGTAAACCATCTCCAGATGTCAGCACGTGGGCCGTTCAGGTGAACAGGGGCTGGTTACAGTTGGGATACCTGAGTGCCTGCCCTCCATCCTGGCCACACTCCTGAGCTCACAGTGGCCTGGACCGACTGACGAAGAGCTGCTTCTTCATGTGCAGACTGGCTTCTTCCTGTCTGCCCTAGGCGTCCCCCACACTGCCAGCAGGCAGAGGAGGAGAAGGGCAGGTGGGAGCCCAGACACGAGAATGCAGGAGCTGCCAGGAGAGCAAGGAAGGTGCCCAACTTCAGACAAGCCTGGGACAGTGGGAGAGAGAGCAGCAGGAGATGGTCCACCCTCCCTGGGTAGTTCTGAGAGGCCTCCCTCATATTCCTCAGAGCAGTCTGGTGGGACTGAGCTCCAACTGCCCCCAGAGTGGCCAACACAGCAACACAGTTCTGATCCTGCCCTGTCACTCACTCCTGGGTGTTCTGCTCCCACAGAGGCCACCTGCACACATGTCCTTACCCCAGGCCTGCTTCCTGGGGACCCCTACTAGCCACGTGTTCAAAAGAGGACAAGTAGACATGGTGACAGGGAGGACCAGATCCGCCCACACTGGAGAAGCCTTCAGAATTAGACTTGACCCCTGGAAAGTACAAAAACCCTCATTGACTACAATTTCCTATCACCCATAAGAACAGGGGCCCACAAATGACATTAAGTGTAGCTATAAAAACACAGGCAAAGGTTACATGCCTTGAACACATAAAGGAAGAAATGACCAGCAACCCAAGGATGGGGTAAGAAGAAGAGGTCAGGCCCTCTGCCCCTCGCAGGGCATGTGGGCAGCCTGTCTCGAGAAGTGGGATAGCTGCTGACTCTTCACTCGCAAACGACCGTGACCCTGATGAGCAGGGCAGCGTATGTCTGCACATGCGCAACCCTGCAGGCATTTGGGGACAGTGCTCACACCACTCTGGACAGAGGAGGTTTTGGTGAAGTGGCAGGTCAAGGAGCATTACCGCTTCCACAGTGAAAAGGGCTGACCAAGTTTCCCTTTCTCTTCTCTCTCATCTGGAGTCCACAACCCACCAAGAGTCCCGTTTCCACAGGTGAGGGGTGGCAGGTGCCTGGTCTGTAGGGTTGTGGGGGTCTGATGGCATCTAGGGCTCTGTCAGCAGCAGGACAGCTTGGTTTCCCTGCATTCCTGTGTGAAAAATGTTAGCGAGATGAGGAGGAAATAATGAAGGGGGAAATGCTCTGACTATTCACAGACAAATCTCTGGATAATCAGGCCACAGGTGGGAACAGTGTTCTTAAAGATGTTGTTAAAGGAGGGGACATTTGTGGTTTCCTACTTGGAATGGTTGTACCTATCATTATTTTTTTTTTTTTGAATTTATTATTTTTTAATTTTATTTCAGATTATTCTGAGGGTACAATCCATTAGGTTACAATATTTGCATTTGTTAGGTGAGGTTCCTATTGTTAGTTGTGCCCTCACCCAGGACATGTGCCGTTAACCCTCACACTGTGCTCCTCAGGTTGGAGCACACCTACCTCCCTCTTCCCCTCTCTCCCCAAGTTGAATTAAACTGAGTTTTTCTCTTTTGTAAGGATATATTAGTTCATCCTCTGGTTTCATATTAGTACTGAGTACATTGGATATTTGCGTTTACATTCTTGTAATGTTTTACTAAGAAGAATGTTCTTCAACTCCATCCAGGTTAATACAAAAGATGTAAAGCCCCCATCTTTTTTATGGCTGAATAATATTCCATGGTGTACATATACCACAGATTGTTAATCCATTCCAGGGTTGACAGGTGCTTGGATTGTAAAGGGAGCTTTACACTGATTGTAAGCCACAGAGACAAGGAACAGTCACTCAGGCTGAGGGACAGGGTAGCAGAGATGAGGGCTGCCTCCCAACCATAACTTCAGCGTGTGTCTATGTTCCTGCAGAATCCTGACTGTGCTCAGGTGCTAATCAACAACTCCATTTAGGGAAGGTGGTAAAGGGACTCTCCAGCTCTGGAGGGGAATGTTGACTGGTGCCAGCCCACCATAACTATTCCATTATCTATGGAATGGCAGAAGCCCAGTCACACACCTGCCCTGATTGCATGAGAAGTGGCCACATGACCCAGCTCTGACCGCAAGCTGGGAAACAGCTGCTGAGCTGCTTCTAGGAAAGTTTTATTTTCTGATACAAAGAAGTACATTTGAAACTCCCTCTTTTGCACCTGGAAAGTATTGTGTCTGTTTGTGATGCCTGGAATAGCAGCAGCCACCTTGTGTCCATGAGGAGGAAAAAAAACAAAACAAAACTCTTGAATAAGCTCACACCCTGCAGGTGGCCCAAGGGAAAGTTGAATTTGCCTGCGTCCTTAGAGTCATTGCTGAGCCACTGAGCTGACTCTGTAACTGCCCTACATTCAACTTTTGTGTTGTAAGATAATAAGCCACATGCCGTTCCAAGTAGTTTGAGACGACAATTCAGTTTCATCTTTGATCAAGTAAGTGGGAAATTTTGTTTTAAGTAAATTGTAACTACTAGAGTTTTCAGAACCTCAGTATTAAGCACAACACAAACCATAATTCTCATGAAGGGAATGGATCACAAAACTCCAGTGAGCTGACATGTTCTCTCACCTGGGACGAGCTGGGTCCCTGAGTTTTCCAGGCAGTGGAATATACTGTATCAATTCCCTGAAGCAACTCAATTTCACAGTTGTCCATCTAGACAAAAACAAAACCAACAATATACTTAAAAAGAAGTTCTCGATTTTCAATAGAAGTTTTCTGTATTTTATGAATGATAATTTAAATTATTGTACTTTTTTAGAACTTTAAAAGTTTAGTTCTTTTTTAATCTTAAAAAACTATTTTCATAAAAATAACAATTCAAGCACTTAAAACCTATTAAATTGAAACTGCCAAACCTTTGGCTCAATCAGTAATTTTAAGCTCTCTCTCCCTGGCAAGTCCTCAGCAAGGGTCAAAGTCAGAATGGTTGTTTTTGACCAAATCTTGAACCAAAGTTGTCTTGGGGAAATTGAGGATAAAGATGAGAATGTGCTCAGGCCACTGGGTTTTGACTCTGCCATGACCAGCTGGGGGACCTCCACCTCTCTTGTGTGTGATCTACCCACGTGCAAAATGGTCTTGTCAGCACTGCTCCCCAATCTCCCCACATGTAAAATGGCCCCATCAGCACGGCTCCTATAGCTCAGAGGGAAGAGCTGGGAAGACGCCCAGCACTCAGTGGGCATCATCCAAGTCAAACAAGGTCATTTTCAGCCACTTCCCCACCCTGGTAAACATGGCTTCTGCCCTTCCCAAGTGCACAGCGCTCTAAGGAAACCCAAACCCAGTTGCATCTGATGTCTTCCAGAAGGCCTCCAATAACACCAGGAACCCCCAGCCCCCAGGGCAAGGCCCACTGCTACCCCAGCTGTACCATCCACTGCCTGCAGCATCTCTCTGAGGGCTCCCCTTAAATCAATCCCTCCCACTCCTGCCCAGGGAAAGCGGGCATGGGGGAGGAGTCAGGGGGAGTCATTCAATTTTCTGAATAACAGTAGTTACTGAATCCCCATGAACTCTACTCAAGGTCATTTCCAAGGAACACCCCAACCTGCTTCAGAATGAACAGCAGCTTTAAAAACTCTCTAGCATTCGACAACAAAACAACTGTCTCCACTGTGCTCACCACGCCCCATCGTTCTGGCTAGCAGGTGGCAGCAGAGCTTAGCATAGGTTTCTAAAGCTTTCCAGAGCACCTCCAGTCCTGGCACAAACACAGAAGTCCGAGTCAAATGTCAACAGTGCTACATGACAAGCCCTGATACCAGGCTGCTGGGGTAGGAGTTGAGGGCTCAGAACTCACCAAAGGAAGTGGACCTTTCATGGTGGACTTTCCCCTATGAGCATCCAGGCTACTTCCAGCACTTTGAGTTTCTTTTTGGGAACCCTCTCTTCCCTTCTCACCTATGTGGGAAGAGTCCTCTCTTCTGCTATGTCAAGAAACGCACACATGACCCAATCCAGGCCAGTGTGACCCAACACAGGGGCTTTAATCAGAAGGAAACTCCAATTTCTGTGACCTGGAGCTCACACAGGTGACCACACGGAGAGAGGTGGCCAGTGAGTGGAGCAGGATGCAGGGAGCACAACTGTGGAGGATCAGAACAGCACCAGGGTTTCCAGGGAGAGGAGCAGGATGCAGGGAGCATGGGATGGGGAGGATCAGAGCAGCACCAGGGTTTCCAGGGAGAGGAGCAGGATGCAGGGAGCATGGGATGGGGAGGATCAGAGCAGCACCAGGGTTTCCAGGGAGTGGAGCAGGATGCAGGGAGCATGGGACGGGGAGGATCAGAGCAGCACCAGGGTTTCCAGGGAGAGGAGCAGGATGCAGGGAGCATGGGACGGGGAG